>JAHHFK020002801.1:0-89725 GCA_024533555.2 Aedes koreicus
AAACGGTTTCATTTACAATGTTTTTTTTTCTTTTAATTTCAATTGTATCGGATAATTTGACGATTCGAATATAAGTACGACATATGGAATGATCGAATATTACGTTCTTCTCTTTACAAATTCATCCTAATTAAATGGAATGATTACTCAGAGGGAATCTTTTTCAGATAATCATGTGAATTTGCAAGAGTGAACCTGGGATTATGCGTTCTCCTTTGTCCGTGCTAACAAGAACCGAAGGATACAATTAATTATATTAAATTAGGTGTACCAACTAAACAAGACATTTCTTCTCTTCTACTATCAAAGAAATTCAGTGAAATGATTGCTTTCAGCGGGAATCTTTTTCACTGAATTATTTTAGTATTTAAAAGAGTGAACCTATGACACCTTGTTTGTCAGCCCTTCCTAATCTAATTAATTATCAATGCAGGTGTTGCTAAGTATTAGAGATATGAGTAAGTCAGAATGTAATGATCAGTAAAACCTTTCTTCTCTTTGAAATTCAATTAGATTTATTGGATTGATTACTTCCCGAGGGAATCTTTTCCACAAAATCACTTATATGTCAAAGAGTAAACCTGGGTTTCATTGATCTCCTATTCCTAACTTACTTTATCTCCAAAAGAGGATCGGGAACACGGGTTCAACGTGTTGAGATGATTATCAGTTTAGATACGAAGGCACAGAGTAACACTCTACTCATAAAAATCCAATTTAATTTGTTGGGATGATTACTTCCCGTGGGAATCTTTCCCACTAATTTATATGAATTTTGTTGAGTGAGCCTGGTTATTCTGTGTCTACTTTATCTCAAAGTGACGCATCTCAACGGTGAACCTTATAGGAATAGGTGAGATAGACTTATTTGAACCGGAAATAATAATCAGGGAGACCACTCTTCTCTTTAAAATCCAGTTTGATTCAGCGGAATGATTACTTCCCGAGGGAATCTTTTCCACCAAATCACGTGGATTTGAAATAGTGAGTCTGGGAATCCATGATTCATGTGTTCTTCGATTCAGCCAACCTCAACATAATAGAGGATCTAAATTAGATATATATTTTTATATATAAGATAATACGATGTGCGATAGTTGGTGTAGTGATTTAGTGGTCTATGATTGTTCAGTACAATGTGCAATATCAGATTTCGTCAGAAAAACGTCTTGTGCGATATGTCCTTCTCACGTTTGCTAAGATGAGCTAGAATTTGTTACATTACTGTCAACAATTATTGATCAAATCTTATTTAATTGAAATTAATACTTTGTACTTTAAGTAAGAATATGTTTCCATGGGAATATAAAAATCTTTATCTCAACCGCTTTGGAAAAATTAAAATATATGTCCTAAGAAGTAACAGGTTAATTTTTCAACTAAGATCCTAAGAGGGCAATTTATTATGCTAAAGCGCGCTTTTGCTAAAGTGGAATTTTCGAACACCTAGACGGCTCAAATTTCGGAGCGGCTGGGTTCGAAATTTTGAATCAATCTAATTTAACAATATTTTCGCTGGAGCGAGTTAGTTTGAACGGCAACAAGGGTTCTTTCGTTACCTTGCTCTTAAATTAATTAGCACTACAATTTAATCTGCTGTCTACGCAAACGCAATCACTGCAAGGCCGGAATAACGACTGTTCGCAAGAATTGACCGACATCAGGTAAAACTGTTTATTCTTAACCTGAGAAGGAAGAACGAGGATGGAAGGAAGTATAACCTTATCCAGGTTTCAAATGTGAAGCCGGCCAAACACCGAGGGATTTCCCTGACAGGTCTTCAAGATCGTACGACGAGGTACCGATTCTCGCTTTTACTTTGCATGGGAGAAATTGAGCTGCATACTTCGCATTGTAGTTAGCCGGTGCACTAGACGGTCTCATGTTTCTACGGTACACAAGTTGCCCCGGAGAGAATGATTTTGCAAAACAACGGTGACGTAGATTATATTGTTTTCGAGAACATTCGTGTGCTTTCGCAAGATTCTTCTGAACTATATCATAAATTTTACTGAATCGTTGTTTACGGCGCTCGATTTGCTCAGGTTCAGAAAGAGTTTCATCGTGTCGATGCAAATGATGATCTGTTCCCCTTTCCGACAATTCTTGGCCGTGGGTTATGTAATAAGGCGTGTAGCCCGTAGATGAGTGTATGCTTGTATTAAGAATGACCTCAATTTCAGATGTTTTCTGATCCCATGACCGTTGGTCATCCTTGGCGTATGTACGTATTGCCGCGTTTATAGTCCGGTTGATACGCTCTACCGGGTTGGCCTGTGAATGGTACCTGGAGTTCAGCCAGTGTGCAATCCCGAATTGGTCCAGTAGGTTTTTGAATTCCTTCGAAGTGAAAGTACTTCCATTATCGGATATTATAACTTCTGGAACGGAATTCCTATAAAACCACTGATCTCTAAGGATTGCACACATAGCTGAGCTGTCCAATTTTCTCACAGGGTGGATCATGACCCACTTTGAAAACAGGTCCGAAATTACCAGGATATGCTGGTTACCTTTTCGGCTACGTGGCAGTGGGCCAACGAAGTCTATTGAAATAATTTGCCATGGTCTATTGGCAACACGCATTTTACCCATTTCAGGGGTAGTTGGAACAAAAGACGCCTTTACCTCTTTGCATATTTTGCAAGATTGAATATATTTTCGAATATCCGGTCCCATTTTGGGCCAGTAGAACCGTTTGCGAATGCGGGCCAAGGTTTTATCATATCCTAGGTGGAAGGAATCGTCGTGGTTATCTCTCAATATGACGGGAATTTCATCCGATCGGGGGACTCGTTTCCATTCAAAGCGACTGTCGAAAGGTTCATTCCTATCAGTAACAAATTTAAAAAGGTTACCATTATCCACTTTAAAATCTACGAACTTATCAGGTTTATCCAACACTTTCTCCATGAGCGTAGAGTGCCAAGTTGCAGTTGGGGGACCTTGGACTACAGCCGTACTTCTAGACAACGCATCGGGGACGACATTGTCCTTACCCTTTCGGTGAACGACGGTCATGTCGTACTGCTGTAAGTCACAGCTCCATCTACTGCAACGTGAGCCCACCTTCCACTTCGAGTGTAAAATGTGGGTTAGGGCGGAGGAATCCGTGATCAGGGTAAAATGATATCCTTCTATGTAGCCACGAAAAGCATCTATTGAAAGGAGAGCAGCCAAGGCTTCCTTTTCAGCTGCGTGGTAATTTTTTTGTGGGGTAGTCAATTTGTGACTATAATACGAAATTACCTTCTCTCCATCTTCTTGTTGCTGTGTTAGAATGCCTGCAATAGCTACATCGCTCGCATCGGTTTGAATGGTAAATTCTTTTGAGAAGTCTGGACTTCCCAAAATTGGAGCAGACACCAATCGTTCTTTTATTAGACAGAAAGCTTTCTCTGCTTCCTCATTCCACCGAATTATTTTTGTTTTTGTCTTTAAGAGGTCTGTAAGGCCAGCAGCAATGCCACTGAAGTCGGGAATGAATCGCCGATAATAATTGGCCATCCCCAAGAACCTCCTAAGCTTAGAGACGGTAGTAGGCCTATCATATTCAATGATTGGCCGAATTTTATCTGGGTTTGAACGGAGGCCATTTGAGCTCAGGAGATAACCCAAGAATGGGATTTCCGATACTCCAAATTGAGATTTCTCTAGATTTATGCTCAAGTTCGCCTCCAGTAGTCTGCGTGCTATTTCGCGGAGCAACTGTACGTGCTGCTCGAATGTCTCCGTAACCAGGACAATATCGTCCAGGTATACGAAGACATGAGGTTCCAATGCACCGTGTCCAAGTACTTTGTCCATGAGCCGGGCTAAAGTAGCAGGACTGTTGACGAGACCAAATGGCATTCGGGTGTATTGGAACAGCCCCTTGCCTTGCACACAGAACGCAGTATACTTTCTAGAAGATTGGTCTAGGGGTATTTGCAGAAATGCCTCTGAAAGGTCAATAGTTGACAAATATCTCGCCTTTGGAAGCTGACCAAGTATTCTGCAAGGGTGCGGCAAGGGGTAGGCGTCACGTACAGTGCGTTCGTTGATCTTTCTCGCATCCAGACATAATCGAACTTTATTTGGTTTAATTACAGGAACGCAATTAAGCGACCAATTGGAATTGCTAGGCTCAATAATTCCAGTATCCAATAAACGTTGTAATTCCACTGCAACCAATCCTTGGGTTTTTGGGGACATTACATACGGAAATTGTCTGACCGGAGGTTTATGTTTACAATCTTCCTGTATTTCTATCTTGTGTACAGCAAGAGGGGTCAATGTCAGATGACCTGGGCGGGCCGGAAGGAATAGTTGTTTAATTTGGTCAAGAATTTTCCGTTCCTCAACTGAGAGAGAGATTGACGGTGACGGTTGGTTACTACAAGTTTCCAAACCTGGGTTCTCAATAGTAGCACATTGCTGAATGGTTGGTTGGATGTTAAATTTTTCCCAAAAATCCATACCACATATACAGTCGATTGCTAGTTTTGGAACCACCAATGTGGGAATAATTTTCACCAAACCATTAAAAGAAAAAGGTAAGTATAATTGACCCAAAATGTCTAACTGTTCTCCACTTGCTGTTCGCAACACAGTTGAAGTACGGACGGAAGAGAATTTAGGTGGTTTGATTTTCGAATAAATAGAGTAATTAATCAAGGTAAGGTTGCTTCCACTGTCTAATAAAGCCCGAAATTCCATTCCGTACAAACTTACGGTGGTATAAGGTCGGTTATCGTTGGGAAATGGATAAGAAACAAAACATGTAATGGGTTCTGGAGAGTAAATTTCATCACTAGCTGGTTCAAAGCAAGCCGGGATGTCAAAATTTGCATTGCACGCGTTCAATGGAGCAGCAAGCCGCGATTTTCGCTTGCTGGCATAGAGTTTTTTATACAATACGGGCAGTTGTTGGTAGGATATCCCCGAAAACCACAGTTTTCACACAGAACAGCTCTCGGAAACATACATGTATCCAATCGATGCCCATGCGTGCCACAATTGAAGCAATGGTTGGCTGGTGGAGGACAATGCGAGTCGATTAAGGCTGTGAGAGTCGGCAGACGGTTCGATTGATTACTGAATGAACCCGGTTGAGGCTGCCCTCGAGCCTGAATTGACACTGGAGGAGAAGGGTTCTGAGGGTCGTTGGAAAGATTTCTGTTCCAGGCGCTATGGTCTTGTTGTGGCGGGTAGACTTTAGATTGTTTAATTTGCTGTTCTGCTTTGTTCGTTCTTGCTTTTGGATCTTTTCCAGAGACTACATTTGCTTGCTTCTCTGTTCCAAAGACTTTATTATATACGGAAAAATTGAGCGCGTCTACTTTCTGCCCCGCCGCAACCAAAGTAGCTAAATCGGTGAGCGGTAGGAAAGTAAGTTGTCTTTTATAATCAATGCGCATATTTTGCATTAATATTTGCATCTTTTCGGAATCAGGAATTTTATTACTCATGGTGCGGAAAAGTCGCTCCATTTCGTAATAAAACTCATTAAATGGTTCATTACGTTGCTGACGCCGCTGATATATTTTCATTTTAATCAGGGCGTCTAAATCAGGGTGCATAAAAGTACGCCGTAGTTCTGATACTAAATGTGACCAATTCAACAGACGTCCCATGGTACGCATACTCATGTACCACTTGAGCGCATGACCGGTGAACAGATGAATGGCTGAATTAAAAAGTTCAGGTTCAGATACATGTTCAGCCAGAGACAATGCTTGAACAACTTCTAAAAATTCATTCAATTTCAGGCCATGATCTTCACCATCATATTTTGTCAAAGTCCATCTGGATACTGGCAAGGTACGATGTGATGATTGGCCCTGATTGGCTAAAGTTCTAACAGAAGTGAAAGCTGGGATTGCATTTGAGTTTGATGTCTCCAAATTATTTTCTGTTTGTGGCAGGCTCTGTGGTACGAGAAACGATGGCCATGCATGCGCAGGCTGAGGGGGAAAATAATTTGGCACATTGTTTGCAGATTGAAAAGGCGGTTGGGTATGGTTATTCCTATTAAGGTTGAAAGAAGATGTAGGATTATCTTCCGATCGAATTCTAAACGTCGGACAATTGCTTTGCTCATTATCATCTACCGTCTGAGCGGAAATTTCCCGGCGCCTAAGATTATCTTCAAGACGGCCTATGCGTGCTTGTAAATTAAAAAATAACTCCCGATCTGATAAGGTATTGTTCGAAAGTTCCCTATCAATTTGCTCAATTGGCAAATTAGCGCGTGGCGGTGGTGCAGAATTAAGAACAAAAAGGTCTTCTATCGGCGAACCTTCCTCGTTTTCATTATCTATATCCTCCGCACGAACAATAGGTTGGGAATAAAAGAACTCCCGTAACAAAAGCACACATTTCACTTGTAACATGCGTAACTGTTCAGCGAGCGGATCACCGTCGGGGCAATTTTCTACCATCTGAAACAACCTGTGACTCAGGTGGAGGAGCCTAGCCTTACATTTGTCTTTCGAACAGACTTCACCTCGCCTTAAAATTTCATAAATTTCCATGTATTTCTGATCACATAACCCAATTTGACCCAGTTTCTCTGCATCTAACTTAACTTCTAGTCGTCTGTTGTGCTCCTTATCTGCTTTCAAGTGTTGCTTAAGGCTTCTCCGCCTACGAGAAAAGGTTGGATCATCGCGGATGACTATCGCCCTTATTTCCAATTCGAACAAAAATTCGTCTTCTAGCAAATGATCCACGCGCATATGGTGGTACCACCCTAACATCAATTCAACGGCTTGATCGTAGCTAATGATCAATTGAGCCATCCTGAATAAACTCCACTTGCTTTAAAATTTATTATTCTAATTCATACAAAGCGTTGAGAATAAATTGAACAAAAAAATCTAAACGGTCTCTATTGTTTCAATTTACAAAAGATTCTAATTTACCTCAACACGTGATTGGCAATAGCAATACTAGAAATTATTATCATCACCCGAAACGAAATTGCTTGCACTTTCAAACACTACTGAGATCAACGTTTTATCGCACTTCAATATCACTTATATATATATATATATATATATAATTTAGAACCTCAGGAAATATGGAAAAAATATACACAGGATATGATATGGTTAGGAATGTAGGGTAAGGAAATTAAGAAATTAATAGAAAAAAAATTAGAATAAATTGAAATTTTGTTAGTTTCAATTCCACCCGGAGCACATGTGAAAAAAAGGGTTTTAATTTAGAAACCTTTTTTTTCAATTATTTTATCGTTGGGCGCCAATTGTGAGTATCTAAATTCTATAGGTCTAGTCTGGACTTTTACTTCACTCTGTGCCAGATGTCTAGCAGGGTCTACCCGGGTAGAATTGAATAGGGTTCGGACTCACATCCCTAAATTTTACCGATCAATAGAAAAATCACAAAATAAGATGGCGGAAAGGAATGTGCGATCATAACAAACTATAAAGCATTAATTACAATATGAAAAACTAAATGGATATTTATTCTACTTTTGTACATAATTTTCGATGAAAGAAAAACTAATAGAAGGAAAGGATAATAGCGCACCTTTCTTGCTCGGGGTTAGCACCGACCTTATTGTTTGGCTCAGCGTGTTTGATGAGGTAGTTTGGCGTCGCTTCTCCGAGCTCGGCTATGATGTTGGCGCAATTTCAGGCGGAAGCGCGCGATTCGTTGTGGCTAGGCTTCCGTCGACTTCTCGTATGTGTCAGCACCATCGACACTACAGTGGTATCTGCTTGATCGGCTCGATGGATGGCGGATTATCGGTAGGCACTGATGCACAGCTAGGTTGGTTTGCACTACTTTACTTTGCCAACTTTGGCACAATTTCGTCACTATTTAGTTGTAAGAAAATTTGATTAAAGTTTTTTTTTCACTGTTTAGTGTTTAAGATTTCGTTACCGAATAAGTCCCTGATCCATGGATCTGTCCCCCTTTTATACCAGCTCATGTACTGGTTTTGGGGTCCAGGCTGGGCGATGACGTGGATGTAGGACGTCAACACAAAGGATGCTGCTAGCCGTCAGTTGGTGTCAGGGGGTATAGGATTATAGCAAGGTCGAATTCAAATTTAAATTTATATAGCGGATAATGGGGATCTGACACCAAGGGAATGGGATTGGGATAGGATGTATAGGAAATTCAATTCAATCTAAATATACATTATGATTTATTTATGATCGCAAATTCAACACGTTACATTAATATTTATTTAAATTATATACAAAACAAATCTCATAAATGAAGAAATGATGGTCACTGAAAAAAATATTTATTGGAAGCTTTTTTTTTTTGAAAGGTTACAACACCCTGGGGGGAAAAATTTTGAAAAAAAATTGGTTGGGAGTTGAAAGTTTGGGGTTATTCCAAGCCGAACTTTATAGACCCAGTACTCATTGGACTAAACAAAAAAGCTTAAATTGACGCTGCAATATTACAATAACTACAACTATAACGAATGCAGAGTCTATTTCGGTCTCTGAAGTCCAACAACGCACCTACCTCATTCCGCATCGAACGCTGAAGAGCTTCGGTTCAGTTTTTTTTCGCACTCCGCACTACCTCTTGTGTTTTTTTCCACCCGCTGTTTGAACCGCCGATATCCAGCCGAGCGTTCCTTTAGGGAAGCAGACATTCCCGGCCGAGTCCGACGGATGATCTGTCCAGCCAGTACCATCGTCAAACACCCGAGGGAAAAAGTGAAACCCCGTAAGCATCATCGCAGCAGGGAAGGTCATTCCACTGCCGGTCAGCAAGCGGTGCTTTGTTTGCGAACAACAGCAGAAAGTGCCACACCGGCAAAGGCGGAGCGTAAGGGCAAGTAGCACAGTTACAGTCTCCTTTATTGTTGCCTCATCTGTTAGTGTTTTTTGTGTATCTCTTGCCCATATAATGAAGCGTTCTACATAGGGTGGTTCAAAAAAAATCGCTCTGCATAGGGTGGTTCAAAAAAAATCATCTGATTTTTATTTTGTTTTATTTAATTTTTGTTTTTTTTTGTCCCTGAATTTGTCTTTTCGTGGATGATTCTAAGGGGGGCGACTTGCCTCCCAAAGATGTTTTTAGGGCGCGCTGTTATCAGCCGTCTTCTGCCTCTCCTTGGGTTGTCTACTTTCGGCAGAAAGTGAAAGCCCTAGACTTTTTGGGCATAAAAAGAAATTTGACGCGTCGTTATCCGGGGACCGAATTTCATCAGGTCAACCGAAACAAACTGCGTGTCACTGCACCTACGTATAAAATTGCAAATGAAATTGCTAGTGACGAAGGTTATAATGTCGAGTACTACGTCTACATCCCATCTCGAGATGTGGAGATAGACGGTTTGGTTTATGCAGCGATCCTGACGTGTGAAGACGTTATGGAAGTAAGGGGTGACTTCCAGATTCTGCTTCGTCTACCATTGAGATTCTGGAATGCAAACAATTGCATGCAGCATCAATGGTAGATGGAAAAAAGACGTATTCACCGTTGGACTCGCTACAAGTGACCTTCGCTGGACAATTCTCCCAAAATTTGTTGAAATTGATTAAGTTTTTTTCCTAGTGCGGCTTTTTGTACCAAGGGTATTTAATTGTACCAAGTGCAAACAGTTGGGTCATACGGCTACTTTTTGCGACAACAAGCCTCGTTGTGGCAAATGCGCCCAAAGGCATCTAGAGGATGCTTGCCAACAGGAAGCAACAAAGTGTGCTGACTGTGGCAAAGAGCCTCTCCACGATTTGCAGAACTGCCCCGTGAACAAGAAGCGCACTGGTAACGTGAGACGTTCCATCCAAGCAGACGTATGCAGAAATGTTAAAGTCGCAAAACAGAGCGTCTGCATCGTCTGTATCAGCCGCTCAAAATGAAAATCCTTTTTTGATTTTGTCTTCCGATGATCTGGATTCTGAAGTAGCCGATGAGAGTGGATTTCCGGAGGTACACGCCTCCGGTAAAAGAAAGCCTACTAGTTCTCCGGGTGTGCGCCGGAAACAAATAAAATCTACTCTCAAAAGCTTGCAAAAAATTGGAGGTAGCGGGGGTCAATTAAAAAAACGAATAAACCGGTAATAGCTGATGCATCCGTTCCTAGCTGTAGCTATACCAACCCGCCGCTACCTAATAACAGTAACCGTAAGAGGTTGCCAAAACCAAAAACTACGTCTTCTCGCAATTCTAAGAATATCCCATCCAAGAGAGGTAAGATTAATTTTAGGGACATTGTGGATAACATTTTAAATGCTCTTGGCCTTTCGGATGCTTCATCGCCCCGAGGAATTATTGACCTGCTTATTCCTATAGTTGGAAACCACTTCAAGCAATTGATTGTATCATGGCCCCTTATTGGTGAATTCATATCTTTCGATGAATAATTCGTCGAGTGAGGATCAAAATATGATCACCGTATTACAATGGAACTGTCGCAGTCTAATACCTAAATTAGACTCGTTCAAGTATTTGATTCACAATTCTGATTGTGATATATTTGCTCTCTGTGAAACATGGCTTTCTTCTGAAGATGAATTAAACTTCCACGTTTTTAACATTATTCGCCTGGATCGAGATGATTCATATGGTGGCGTTGTTTTGGGGATCAAAAAGTGCTACCCCTTCTATAAAATCTCACTTCCAATAATCTCAGGCATTGAAATCGTCGCTTGTCAAATAAATGTAAAGAATAAAGATCTTTGCATAGCTTCCGTCTATGTCCCTCCGAGGGCATCAATAAACCGCCGTCAACTTTGGAGTTCAATTACATTACTTCCATCTCCAGTTCTTATTCTGGGCGATCTGTACTCCAAAATCGTCTGCGCCTGTATTGGACTTGGGTACTTTCCGCCTAGTTGGAAACATGCAGCTGTGATTGCCATCCCGAAGCCAAACAAAGATTCTAGGGACTCATCCAACTGTAGACCAATAAGTCTGTTGCCCACTGTTAGCAAATTACTATAGCGAATAATCCGAAAGCAAATCGAGCAGCACATGTGAAACACACTGATTATTCCTGTTGTGCAGTTTGGCTTCAAAATAGGGTACTCTACCAACCCTTAACTTGTGAATGAAATACGTACCAATTGTCAGGTCAATTTTTGCGTGACGTAATTAATGGACGTTCCCTATGGCCACTTTATGGCCTCCTGGAGTATCCGGAACATCTGATAAAATGGTTAATTCATTAGTCTCGTCCTAAAGCAAAACGATTCTTTTCAAAACCATTCGTACATAAAATCTTAGAAGCAAAGCGATGTGGAGAAAAATGTACAGCTCTAAGTGGCCGTGTCTGGTCTTCCGGAAGTTCCGGAACATTCGTAAAATTTGATAATTCAGCAATTCGAAACCAAAAAGATGAAGTGGATCTTAGAATTCTGTAATACTAAAGGGTATACACAGTTAAATTGCATCACTTTAAACTCGTCCTCAAAAACAAGTCTCTCAACCCATTGTCATGAAATATTCAAGGAATAAAATACAATGTATAATGTTGGTTTAGGTCTTTTTATTTCACTGTATTTCTTTACCAAATCCAAAAGCCCAAACTTTCTTCTTAATACCACGCGTAAAATTTTGTACAACGCTTGAAAAATTGTAGGAACTTTGTAGGAACGTTGTGTGTTTTGAGAAACGGAAGCAGTCGTTTTTTCAGGCATTCGTTCATGTATACTTGCCCATTTACAGTTGAAGTTGTCACGAAAGGCTTGCTCATGAATTTCTTGGGGAACTTTGACACTTGCTGTTTCCTGAGAGACTCTGGAACATCGAACTTGTCTTTCGCAGCTTCATACTGGTTACCGGGAATTTGTTTAAAGTCCGCTTTTACGTGTGTTTCATCGTCCATGATGCAGCAGTGTGGTTTCGTCAACATTTGTGTGTACAGCTTATGCGCACGTGTTTTAGCTGTCCTATTCTGTTTTCATTGCGGTTTGGAGCTTTCTGAACTTTGAATGAACGGAGTCCGGCTCGTTTCTTGGCTTTCGGCACGAAACTTTTGGTCAAGTGCAGCTTTTTCGCGACATCCCGAACGGAACAGTTGGGTTTGCGTTTAAAGGCAGCAACCACTCGCTTGTGATCCTTCACACAGTACGGAACACTTTTTCTACCACTCACCTTCTTCCGATCGACAGTTAAACGTTCCCCGAAACGTTTTATGACACGAGACACTGTAGACTGGTGAATTTTCAACATCTTTCCGATGGCTCGGTGCGAAAGAAGTGGGTTGTCGAGGTGCGTGTGCAAAATGTTCTCGCGCACTTGCTGTTCCTTCGATTCCATTTTCGAAACTACGACACACGCTGAGGTCATTTCACCCAAAATTTCGTTGAAATCAACCCAAAGGGCGAAATGTTTCAACTTATTGAAAGTGATGCAATTTAACTGTGGACACCCTTTATAGAAATTTTTCGAAAATCTTCGACAAAAGCAGATAAATTGGTTGCAGAGAAGTCTGCACAGACCCTAATGGCTGGAGTAAACTCAAAAGTTCGTAGTTTCTTCATGCAGCCTAATTAAGTAACTGTGATTAGTTTTAAGATGAATGCACATTTAAATGAATAAAAAAGGCATCTGGGATTGAACTAACAGCAAATTTGTTTTATTCCAAATTTAATCTGTCCAGATTTTGTCGCGAACAAGCCTTACTGCTACGGAATAAGAAACAGCGTTAAGACTACACCATGGTTAGCGGGTCATAATTTCAACCGTTAACAAGCGGTGGTGCTGACCACACTTGTGAGCAACCACTCAAGGCTACCAGCACATCTATTTAGGAATCGAGTTATCCAGGATCCATCTTGCGAATGTGGAGCAGCTTGTGGAGATCCGCAACGTACGCTGTTCGACTGTCCATCAGGGGATATGGCCAGAAGCGGACTATGGACACACTTGACCAAATATGTACTCATTCCGGATGTGAACACCTTGTTGACATTAGAAGTGATTAGTAATTTCTTTATTGACAGTAACACAATATTGTGAATTGTAATTGATATTGCTCCCTCTTTGAACACTTGGCCCATATTTAAGGCGAAAGCAAGAAGCCATTAAATGTTCATTAAAAAAAACTTAACTTTAGTATTAAAACATATCATATGGGCAATATCATAATAAATCAAAGTGCCTTCGTTTATGCAATTTCCTTTCACGTTTGCTCGCAATGCAGGCGAACGATTTATAAAATCTCTTCTAGTATGAAACAAAAATCAAGCCCAACAATGTGTCCGAGCTTAACTAGTTCAATCGATTACATATGCTTTCGCCAGAAACACGGTTCCAACAACGGTTTCTTAAGACGATCGTTATTCTACGCACTAGATAAACCAAAAGGTGTTAACGAAATAACTGCAAATTCCCTTGCAAAGCCATGGCAATTCAAAAAAATATTGTCAAAGAATCGAACCGGTTGTCACATATATTGGAGTTTTTGTATTTTTTGTGAAATATTTTTTTTTTTTTTTTGTTTTTATAAATAATTTTTTTTATTTTTGTTTTTTTTATTTTGTGTTTTTTTGTTGTATGTGTTTTTTATTGTGTTAAAGGAATTTTTTTTGGGGTTGGTGGGCGGGGACAAGTAGGGTTTGTTTATAAAAAAAAAGAGACTCCGTGGCGCAACGGTAGCGCGTCTGACTCCAGATCAGAAGGTTGCGTGTTCAAATCACGTCGGGGTCATTTCATCGATCAATTTTTTTTAACCAAAAACTTTCTTATTAGTTTGATAAATTTGAAACAATTGCCATGTATAATAATATCAGTCGGAGCGATTACCATATATAGTAATATAATTAAATAGATGTTACGATTTTAGGAACTTAACAACCCGCCTCAAATCTAAATAGGATTTTCTCTAAAATGTCCAGTGTTAAGCAACCGTCATGGCCGTGTTATGTATACTTTTATCATATTCCGCCTAGTCTATATGCAATTATTAGTTAGAGGCTTGGATATAAAAAAAAACAACACAATTTGCTTTCCCTTTCCAAGGAAATACAAAACGACAAATCTAGAAAAAACGGAAATTGTTGGATTGTTTATGTGTATATTAGGATGCTCCGATAGTTAACGACTTTGTTGTGTGAACACACTTCCTATCTCCCGCACGAATGTAATACCCTTTTGCTGTCGTCTGTTCGGCGTTCTGGTTGTATTTTTTCGCAAGCTTAATTTTCCTTTTTCTCTTCAACCTCATCACCACTTTCACCATCCTTGTCATCACCGTCTTCGCCTTCCTCACCCTCCGGATTGTATGTAATTCCCTCCTCGTCTTCATCTTCATCCGAGTCTCCAGCCACTTCGGCATTTTCGGCTTCTGCCCGTTCCATTTTCCGCGCCAGGTCTGCCTCGTCCGTTGCGGTGACAACCTTCGGTGCCATCTGTACTTTGAATACACCGCCGAGATTCTCGATCGTTTCCTTGACCTTCTCTATGGCCACTTCCAGAGCTTTCAGTCCATCGGCTTTTTCCGGTGTTGAGGTTGTCATGACTAAAATTATATACAAGATTAACTTATTTTTTCCTAAAACGGTTGATTATTTGGCTTACCATACAAGGGAGGAGCAATCAAATTAATCTTGATTGGAAGCTCCTCAGTCGAGAGTTCCAGGCCAGCCCGGAGTGCAGTCTTCACTGCATCGATACCCTCGTAACCGTAGCAAGCACATTCAATGTCTGCTCGTATTTTAACTGCTTGCGAGGTAAGCTTGCGCTTGATATTGCTCAACAGTAGTTCCTTCACTTCCGGTTCAAGGCCGCATTCGTCCAGGAGAGATGGCTCACTACAAAAAGCATTCGATAATCAAAATCTGCACCCACGTTTTAAGTATAACCTACTTACATTACGCACTGTTTGAACACATCATATGCAGCGGCTTTACTTTTGAGCTTCTCCTCGAAATGCCAGGCAGTTTTTTCATATAGTTCTTCCAACTGCTCGTTAGTGAACTTCATCATGTCAGCTACATGTCGGAGGATTGAATTCACTGCCTTAGCCTTGGCAAATCGCTCCGTACATTTTTCCACATCTTCCGGCGAGACACGACGCTTAGACAGATCAATGTATCCCTTAAATTGGTCTACACGGATAACGACCACTGGTTCGGTTTTACCAACGCGGATCAGCTTGTTGATCGAACGGATACGCCTGCGGGACAATTCTGACAACAGGATCATGCCTTCAATATTGTTGTATTCCAACAGATGTACGTAGGCACCCATCTCGGCGATAGAACGAACATTCACCATAACGACGTCCTCCACCCCCGGGTATTTTTGTTTATAGAACCTACACGATAACACCATCTTGAATTGTTTTATTCGCTGAAATAAAGCAAATAACAAGAAAAGAATGTAATCATTTACAAATAGATGATCATTAAAAACATCGTTCGCAGCCATCGAGTGCAACAGTTCAGCAGAGCGACATTTCACCCCATTCTCCTCTAACGGTTCTATGAAATTTCTCCCTCGTACATATGTCAAAACTGGGATTGTAAATCTAGCCACCTTTCGGAAGCATTTTTCACACTAAAATAGCTATTTTTTCTGCTGAAAACTTATTGCACTACGTAGGCCGCGGTAAAAACTATCACTGTTCACTATATTTACCCGTTTTTAGACAGATGTAAGCACAAAAATGTGAATTTTATCAATCTGATGTAATATACATGTGGCAGAATGCCGTACTGACAATGACAGAAAGACCTCGATGGAAAACACCGACGACGCTGATGATGGAAGCGTCAAGTTCAGTCCACAGGGGTAGGCACGCACGCAGGTAAAACGATTGTACTAAAACAAGCTGTCAAACACGAGTCTACCTAAAAACGTATATGAAAAAGGCATAACTCGAATGTTATGTATCGAGGAAATTTTTTTTTAATTCAAAGCGAGAGGCACGCGGAACACTGTTCTGAGTGCGTTGCATTCAAAACATTCTAGAATTTGTTGGTATTTAACGGTACGCTCAGGTAAATAAACTTAAGAATTTCATAAGGTACAACTTATGAATGATGAATGAAGTTTGTTTTACACAACGTTGTTCTTGTACGTCTTGAGCCTTTTCTGTTTACGAGCGTTTTTTTTTAGTTTGTTTATTTGTAAGGGGTCCTCCCTTAGCTCAGTCGGTAAAGGCGCGGCTAGAAAGCAACACCATGCTTGAGGTGACTGGGTTTGATTCCAGGTCTGGTCTAGGAGTTTTTCGGAAAATTTCTCGACTCCCTGGGCATAGGGTATGATTGTACTTGCCACACAATCATACTGATGCAAAAAAGAGCAAGCAATAAGCTAATTGCGAAAGCAATAAGTTTGAAACACTAATAAAGAAGAAGAAGAAGAATTTGTAAGGCTCAGACGTGTGTTACACTTTACGGAGCCGATAACCAATGTTGTTATTTACAATGCATTGCTTTTTGGTGTAAGTAAGTGGGATGCCAATTACTCTAGGCAGGCTCGAGGTTAATGGGTCACATCATCGTGTAGAAAGGTCTAGGCAGGTAAGGTTATTTAAGTTAATAAATGCTGCTCATGGCTGCGGCCGCCATCAAATCCTCGGTTCCTATAGCCCCTTTCAGGAGCTAGGCGCAGATGGTTGACCAATAGCTTGCTGGGCAGGTACAAGCAGTAAGGAAACAAAAGGATAGTATAACTGGGATACAATGGCAGAGAATTTTCTAGAGTGGCGGGGAGGAGGGTGATGACATTCCACTCTTAGATCAGACAAACAAAGGAATTCGTAAATCACTTGCATGTAGGGAAAATCATGCTTTCCCAAAAAATCTATTACCTCGCGAAAGGGTTGTCTATCTCGGGTTACTAGAGTACTCAATAGTCGTGCTCTGGAGGCATCATTATCAAACTGCGTGATCGATGTTATCATAACCGGTTCTGCACCTACATAAATTGCTAACGACGAGGTTAATATCACTAAACTAATATCTAGACTAATATCAGATGACATATAGTTAATATAAATTCGCAAGAATCTAGACTGGGTACTTAATTTGAGCATTTCTTCGAAGTTTTCAATCACAAGGTTGTTACTGATTCCACACTTGTTCAGTATTCTAGATGAGAGCTCCCAGAAGCGGTTCTGTAAGGATGTTAAAGCTCGAACGCAGTGATAATGGAAGCGGAACGATGCCGGCAACGGAAAAGCCCAATCTGACTAAACCTGCTTGTCGGATTGAAAACTGATGAGATCCAAGTTGGTTTCAATTGGCCATTTCGACGTCATTTGCGACAACTGTCAAACTTGCCGTTTCCGTTCCATTTCCTTTCACATTTCGTTTGGGCCTTTACTCCTGCCAGAATCTCCAGGCTCATATTGTGCGTTGAGTGCATGCAGCCAAGGGCAATACGTTAACAACGATATTGAATGCATTTCAATTGAATGAGGTGGCTGTTTCTTGCCAAAAAGAAAGCAAAAAGAGTCATATTTGAGAACTGAAAGAATAGTTGTTTTAAAGAGTTTAATGAGGTTTTCCAGGTGAGCACCTCACCATGTACCGGAAATTGATCTTAGAAAATTGATCCTTTGTTGAAATTTCTGTTTCAAATACGCAATGTGAGAACTCCAAGTGCATTTTGAATCAAACATAACTCCAAGATATTTGAAGGTCATAGATTGGGAAATGTCTCTTCCCAATAGCTTGAGACGCAGTTGCGCACAGGGGGTGCGACTCTATCTCAGATGCAGGATTTTTTATGTTATGCTTTTGTGCGATGTTCACACGCTAAGTAGATAGAAAGAAGATTTTAAAGATTTTGATGAAGATTTTAAAGATTTACTGCAAAAAGATGCAGCACGATTCAAGTAGATGGATTAAGATTCACAAGCTGAAACAAGATTTTTCAAAGATTGATTCGCTGGCGTGGGATCTTTCGATCATCTTGAATCTGGATTTAGATGTGTCGCACCCCCAGGTTGCGCAGGGAACCGTTATCTAGTAAGTACTACACAGAGAGGAATTTGATAGTCAATTTTACCATTATTAGGGGTTAGGATGACTATTGCAGTATAGTGATTTTGAACCGACTATGATCATGGTCAAAACTACCATTAAAAATAGTTGATGCAACATTTTCCATAATGTCGGAATAGTCCTTGTTACCATGATCATGGTGAAAAATGCCATGAACGTGGTAAATTCGACCATTTTCATGGTTATTGAAACCATTATATGCGATAGTCATCCTGACCATGATTTAATTGTCGGTACAACGATGGAAATTTTTCTCAGAGTACCAACTCGTTTTTTGCGGTGAAAACTCGATCCCCAAATTTATGGCTCAGATGGACAGATTATCTACACTGAAAAAAAAGCAATGATAATATCTATGTGTCCGACACATGATTTTTTGCAACGCGATCAACAAATGATAGCTATTTGTAACACATACTTCCAATGTGTACACATAACCACTTCGTGTGGCCACACATACTTTTCATTTGCCACATAAAGTTCATTTGTGTTTCTCAGAGGGTTCTGTCTAGGGGTGAGACAGCTCTACTCTGAGTTGCTTTGATGCACCGAGTAACTTGCGAGTAACTTGCGAGTAACTCAATATAGCTTAAAATTGAATCAATCTTAATCGATTATTATCGGTTACCAGGGCTTCAAAAAGTTTGACTTCGAATTTGTTTGGAAAAAATTATGGACATTCCGCTAATGACAATAGAAGGTGGAAAAACGGCTAGCCCTATTTCACGACTATGAGGGTTCTAGGAATATTTTATATGCGATACGTGATACGGAAGGCTTTACTAAAGTCCAATTATCAGGTGTGATATCGGTATTCTTAGATTAGTAATTTGCTAAACATCAACCCGGACTGCAGCGGGCTGAGCTCGTTTGTCCTCTTGCCCTTATTTCACAGCTCCAGTTCATAATCTGACCGTCTGGCGGAATAATGCTGCAATAGCAAATAGCAGGTCAAGCTGGGGGTTGGTTTATTCAAAGTATGACTTACTTGAAGACATGAAAATAACTTTTCGAAAAAGACAAAGACACTAGAAGTAGTCAATACGATATCAAATTGTACGAGCAGATATGTAGTTTGATCGAATATAGGTTATTTTCAAAATCAGAGTTAAAGAGAGGAATTGCTTGTATACAATTATACACACACGACAGCTCATGTACTAGCGAGCGGTTTGTTTGACAGCTGGTGTACAAAAACAGAGAGAAAACAAATTACAGTGACAGTGCTCGCTTGCTGAGCAACGTGAGTTACTCGAGGTACCTCAAAAGCAACTCTGAAATTGCTCGCGATAAGGAGCTGTCTTACCCCTTGGGTTCTGTTGATGTGTGAACACATCAGTATTATACTGGGGGTGCGACACCTCTAAATCCAGATTCAAGATGATCGAAAAATCTCACGCTAGCGAATCAATCTTTGAAAAATCTTGTTTCAGCTTGTGAATCTTAATCCATCTACTTGCATCGTGCTGCATCTTTTTGCAGTAAATCTTTTAAATCTTCATCAAAATCTCTAAAATCTTTTTTCTATCTACTAAACGTGCGCACATCGCACAAAAGCATACCAAAAAATATCCTGCATCTGAGATAGAGTCGCACCCCCTGGTATTATATGGAATTTTCTATAGATTTTTGCCAATAAATATGTGTAGATTATTTCCCGTGTAGGGAATTTTGCAATGGTCTTTGTAAGATTTCCGCACGTGAACCTTGTAATCCGTCACTTGAGGATTACAATAAGATCCCTTGGTTCTTGGGCCAATTTAGTTCAGACCACAAAAGAAGAATTGTAAACATAAGTACGTGTGTTTGTTTACTAATTTATTATTAAATGTCTATATATGAAATAAATGTTCTTGGTCCATGTTTACATGTTTGATGGATGTTTATGTTGAAATTCAGTTTCAACGGGATGTTTCCGAAATTATATTCTCGCTACAACCTGATTGAACGTGTTTTTCTTCTGGTCGAGAATCATAATATCGGAAACATCCCGATGAAACTGAATTTCAACATTATATAATTTCCTGTGACATATATAGAAATTCAGGATAGTAGCATTAGAATAAATGTTTGTATAAATAGTGATATCATCGTCAAGTATTATTATTATTTACAACTATTTATACAAACATTTATTCTAATGCTACTATCCTGAATTTTTATATATGTCACAGGAAATTATATAATGTTGAAATTCAGTTCCAACGGGATGTTTCCGATATTATGATTCTCGATCAGAAGAAAAACACGTTCAATCAGGTTGTAGCGAGAATATAATTTCGTTTAGTTCCCTTTATCTAATTTCACGGTAGTTTATCATGGATCACATCAACCGTAGTGGTAGGTCCGACTGTATCAGTTCACCTACGGTATACGGTAACAGTGAGGTGGACAATAAGTCTCGCAATAGTTTTAGGCCTATTTTAATTTGAATTCAATTTAAGCACAATAGCTATTAATACCGATAGAATTAGGCTAAATTAACTTCTACGCAATCCTCACTTTTCAAATAAGAAAACGAATTATTTGGCTCACTTCACTCTACTTTTGTTGTCTTTCGTTTGTTTTCATCTGCCTCTATTCATGCAGATCATTGGTGTCATCCGTAATGTCTCATCGCTCGCAGGGTTGCGCGCGATGTAGACAGTATAGAGATAGATGCGAGCGCTGGCCAATGCGATTAGGCCAACAGTTTATTTTGTATATAATAGTTTTAGGGTGTAAATAAACAATTATCGTAAATAAAAGGTGACATTTGTGTCCAGACTTGTAAATATATATGTAATTGTTTGTTTACCTCCTGGTTGATGCTGATGAAGAAATATGTATTTACATTATTTATTCAAATATTTATTTACACTATTTATTCAAATATCTATTTACATTATTTATTGAAATACTTATTTACGTTATTTATTTAAATATTTATTTTTATTATTTATTCAAATATTTATTTACATTAAATTATTTATTGAAAAGAATATATACACTATTTATCAAACTAAGTTTTGCGTGAAATGAAGAATGTAAAAGAAAACATGCACTTAGGGTCTAAAATATGTACAGATTTTGCGTGCAATCTTGTCCCTTAAAATTATTTGAATTCAAAACTTAATTAAAAAAATACATCACCAACCAAATCCCCTCCAATTGTACTAAAAATATCTTGTCGAAAAACGCAACGAAATGTATCGGAACAATGAAGCTGATGGTGATGGTCATTACTCGATCAAGGAGAAGATGAAATAAAAGGCGAGGAGAACAATACAGGAAGCCTCTTAGTTTTGATCTGGACCAGAGTAGTGAAAAATTTTGGTAACACCTGCGAATACGCCCGTCTATTGTGTTTCGTATTTCTGTGAGTTTGTGCAAAGTAAAGTCTAAAACTTACAAACTAAATTAAATCCTAAAACCAAGTGAATTAAAACATACAACTAGAACACCATAACAAATTAACCTAACGTTTAAATGTGGTACGGTTGCTCAGTTGCACCAACAATCAATATGCAACTAGCGATTTGAAATTGGTTCACTGTTGTAGAACCCCTTGGTCCGAAGTACACCTTCTAGCCAGCACCTAACTTTACATACTTGCGCCTTTGTTTTGATTTGCTGTGTTATTTTGACAGGATATTTGAGAGTGTGTTCGTGTGAGTTCATTATTAGGGGCGTATTATTAAGCTTGGGACCGAGCTTGGGACCGATGTGCTAGTACTGACTGAGCCAAGAAAAAAATCGCATTTGTTCGGGACCTACTGGTCTTAGAGTTAGTATATGGTAATATTGAACAAAATTCCGCAACCTCTCTACTTTTTAAGTCGATACTGGCCTTTACAGAATACTTCGAAAATGAGATGCAATTTTAAATTTTTATATTCGGATTAGTATTTCAAATTCTGCACATGCATTTTAAACCGAATTTCAAACAAATGTTCTAATGAATAACAGAATTATTTTTTCGTATTAAAAAAAAACTATCAATAAAGATTATGGATGAATCCAAGTAAAGCTAAAGTGAGGTTAAACATCGTAGTACCTAGAAGTGAAATTGATATTAACTTACTGGCTATTTTTTAAACTGTATGGAATTTGTTAGTTTCGTCATTATCGACGTTTTTCTGCTCTTTTAATCACCAATAATTTTGCTTAAACAGCTCGAAAAATCATTTTCCAAGAGCGTTTAACATCATTTTTGAATTACGTACATGCATGTGGATTCCGCCACCACAGAAATATTTTTTCTGCATTGACCCAAAATTGATGCCGAATTGCACCTCGGGATTAATTGTGGTCCACAAGGATCCGTCGGAGCTAGAATAAAAAAAAAAGAATGCAAAAGTTATTGCTTCAAATATTTGGACATTAATAAATTATTTATTGAGAGATTGATATGAAAAATAACTACGTTTTCGCTTGGAAAAATATGGTGACCACGTTGCTTCAGTGACGCAAAATATATTCAATTTTGGGTAAATAATAACGTCCAATATTGGAAAATAAACATTACCCAGATATCAGTAAAAATTACTGTTTATTATCGTTTAATTTTACCGATATTTTGGGTATTGTCAACAGTACCTAATTTTAGGTAAAATAAATACCTAGTTTGAAGTATTCTCATCTTAGCATGTACAACATGTTTTAATGATTATTCACCAGAACTGCCAGAACCATTTCTGATTGAAAACAACTAATTTTTCGCGAAGATGTTCTGCTCGATTGTCGAAAAGATGAATTACTCGAAAATTGCCCAGCTAGAAGCACCGTCGCGTTGTCTTGCCCAAATTGAGCACAGTATGAATTTTCTTGCAGTTGTACTAAAACCTGACAAATTCGCTAACGCCACCTCGCCCTCACGGACCGTGCTCGTAGTTGCGATCGCGGTGTTGTCATTAAAGTGATTATTTTCCCCGAAAACGACTGTGCTGTGGTTCCGCAATTTCGTTCAGCAAAATTGTATAAAATGGTGCGAAATATGTAGCCAAAATAGGTGTACTTTGTAGTACTGGTGCCACGTTCGTGTTTGGAATTGTTTGTGGCCCGGGCTCGGACCGTTTCGGGGTAAAAATTACGTTTGAAAATTCTAGTGAAACCAGTGAAAAAATCCCAATCAACAATGGCGGCGACCATCTTCTTCTTACCGTCGTTTTCGTGGTCGTTGCAGTACCAGCAGCAGCAGCAGCAGTGGTCTCCCGTCGTCCAAATCGAAGCAAAAGCTGAGCTCACCATGGTCAGCGACAGTAGTTTGGATTTCGGTGGTTGAAGAAGATAGCTACGGCCCGAAAAAAAAACCTGATAGAAGCGATGTGTATGGGGATTTTTTTTTCGTGTTGAGAAATCGATTGTGGATGAATCGATTGTCAGGGGAAGACGACTGCGTATCTCAGTGCAAGGCCGGAAGCCAGTGGAACTGAACCAATTAGCTATTCGTGCGTGAAGAATATTGTGAGCAGAAAAACAGGATTGTAAGAAAAAGTAACAGTGAAAGAGAAAACTTGCTTGTGCAACTGAATGTGGTTTGTTTACATTCTGCCGTGATCGTGAAAAAGCCTTTTTTTATGTTCTGTTTTGCAAAAGGTGTTTGGGTGATAGAGAAAGAAGAAAGCTGTGTATAGGCAGCAAGAAGAGAAGATCGGTAATTGTTTTTCGGTAGCAGGAACCAGAGTATGGATCCGGAGCAGATTACGCTAGATGAGGATTATGACGATGGGTCTACTGATGGAGGCTACGGAGAGTACGATTTCATGCAACAGGAACAGGACGCACTATCAGTCGGCACGACGCCTTTAGGTGAGGGCAGTGGGGTTGGCTGGTTACAACTTTCATATGATACCCGTGTACTTTTTGTTGTCAACTTTGAATCTACAGTTCAAAAAATTATTTATGTTTTCTTTTATTGTTATGGTTTTTTTTTTAAATTTTGTTGACTACCACGCGACACGTAAAATATTATAGTGTGCTGCATTTTTTTTTTCTCGAAATGGTCGAGCCACTATACAATCGAAAATGGAAGCTCGGTGTTTGGGGTGTTCTGAGTAGTGGTGAGTAAGTTCAAGGTCAATCGCTTGGAGTGGCTCAGTATTATTTTCCTAAACTTTCAATACAAATACAAGTGTAACCCAATTAGGTTGTTAATACCAATGAAAGCATCGTATTATGAAAGGTAGAGCCTTTTTTTTTTTCAATATTAACATGGTTATTTTTAATTTTATTTTGTACGCGTCCATAAGTACTGTAAATCAGTAGAGCAATCTGTTGTTATTTTTTTTCGAAATCTCGACATTCAACTCCGATAATCCGGTCAGCGGATTTCCGATCACCGCCAAGCGAAGAATAATCCTCATCCATTTTCTACAATTCTCGCCCATCGAAAACGAAGATGATTAAGACTGTTGCCTTTTTAATGGAACACTGTTCCAGAAGCATATCAAACATCAACGAATGTTTTCCTCTAACGGAAGAAAATGATTCTACCTTTATATTCCTACCTAACCAGGATACTATAATTTGGCGACCAGACAACTGAACTTGAAATACCGTTGGACTATGTCCCATTGGTATAGCTTTCCTGATTCCAGGGCCATAAAACCCGGCTCCAGTATTTTCTCCCATTTTCGACCCATCCGTGTAAAACACAATGGAACCTGGACGCAAACTAGGTCCACCAGACTCCCATACATAGCGGCTTGATTTAACCACTTTAAAGGGAACGTCGTAGTTTGTCTTCGTTCCAGTCTTCTATTGTTTTAACATCAGAGTTTAACTTGAAATTCATAAGGATCTTTAAATGTCCTAACAGATCACCATCCAAAATCTTATTGTATCGTTTGAATTGCAGGGCACATTTTCGCTACCTGCTGCTTTACAAATTGGTGTAAACGTAACATGTTAAGAAGGGCATCCAAAGCAACAGATGGTGTACTTTTCATTGCGCCAGTTATTGATACACAGGGAAATCTCTGTAGTTTACGTAGCTTCACTTGGGTGGTTTCCTCATTAAGTTTAGGCCACCATATAAGCGAAGCATATGTAATTTTCGGACGCATTATTGCAGAATAAATCCAATGGACAGTTTTTGGTCGAAGTCCCTTGTGTTTTACCCACTGCTTTACTACATTGGTGATAACCTTGTCAAGATGGGGGTTCCAATTCAGTTTTTATCCAAAGTATTTAATTGCTGCAAGCATCAATATTGACAAAACATAATAATTGGGCGTCATCTAACCCAATTATTTCCAGGATGCTTTTTCGTACTGGCTGCGTTTGTATTAGATTAGATTAGATTAGACAAAGTAACACCAAGGTATTTAACTTCTTCCGCAAACTGAACTTGAACTCCAATGAGAGTAGGCTGTTTTAAATTTAGCTTTCTCCTTTTGGTAAAAGGTACTATCACAGTAACACCTTTTTGGTAAAAGGTACTATAACAGCAAAACCAATCACCTCGTACCCTAGCTCTGCTAGTCTTTTAAGGAGTTCGTCTACTACTAAGGACCACTATAAGGGCGATAGGACTCCTCCTTGAGGACAGCCCTTAATCGATCTACTAGTTAGTTGCGCACCTCCAAGGTCAGCAGAAATTTCTCGGGCTTTTAGCATCGCCATAATCCTGTCGATAATACAGTTATCCAGGCCCCTTGCTTCCATTGCGGAGCGCATTGAGCTATAGGATGCATTGTCGAATGCTCCTTCAATATCAAGAAAAGCTACCAAAACTATTTCTTTAGCTTGAAGCGATTTCTCGATTTTATTAACTAGCGATTGTAGCGCCGTTATTGTAGATTTTCCTGATTGGTAGGCACATTGGTTTTTGCTCAAGGGAGACTCTATTAAGCTTGTTGACTTAATAAAGTCGTCCACAATTTTTTCCATTGTCTTTAATAGAACTGAGGAAAGACTGATAGGTCTAAAGGCCGTTCACACTAAAATCCGGACAAAGTATTTATCCTGTTTCTTAGTGAAATCACTACGAAATGGAATGAAACTTGTTATGTACATAACCAATACATAGACAAACGTGAATCACACACATTGTTTATAAAAGCGAATTCTGTATTCAAGATGGCGCTGACTGAACTAGCACGCAGGAGATCTATCTTGCACAAATATTTGGAAAATTCCAATTCTACTGTTCGGTTCATCGCAAAATCGTTAAATGTGCCAAAATCAACTGTTGCAGATGTGATTAAACGTCTAAAGAGGTTCTGTCGAAAGGAAAGCTGGAAGTGGTGGTGAACATGGACAAAGCAACACAAGGAAGGAGAAAAGAGTCCTTGCGGCTTTTCAGGCAAACCCGAAGGTGTCAACACGGACAGTTGCGAAAAAAGTGCAAATATCAACCGATTTTGCGCAAAAACTGAAGTCTAAGGCTTAATGAGATCATTCAAAGCTCAAACATACCCAGATCGTATCACAAAGCAACAAAAATCGGTAAAAACACGCTCCAGAAAGCTTTATGAACAACTTCTCACAAAATTCCATTGTGTTGTCATAGATGACGAAACATACTGCTTCAAAAAATTCAAATATCTCTCGGGAACGGAATTTTACACTGCAACTAGCCGGAAAGATGCCCCTGAACATCTGAAACGGAGGTATAAAATCAAATTCCCTGAAAAATATCTGGTCTGGCAAGCAATATGTTCCTGTGGACTTAAATCTCAGATTTTCGTAACCACAAGTACCGTAAACGCTGAGATTTACCGGCAAGAATGCCTCAAAAACCGTCTCTTACCTTTCCTGAGAAAACATGCGATTCAATCGTTGTTCTGGTCAGATTTGGCCAGCTGTCATTTCGCTAAAGATACAATCACTTTGTATGATCAAAATAACGTATTCCACCAAATTGTCCACAGCTCTGCCCGATTAAAACATACTGTTCAATGGTCAAGGGAAACCTCAAAAAGCTTGATGGAGAGGTATCAACGATCCATAAATTTCGTTCTAAGTGGCTTACTGCTTCGAAGAAAATCGACATGAACACCGCGCAAAGATTGATGAAAGGAGTGAATAAGAAAGTGCGCGCAACAGCTTATGTAAATAAATCCACATGCAGTTGTATTGAGTATCACATTTATCTATCAAATGAAATAAATAATATGAATCAAAAACATGCTGTTGTTTTTCTAAAATATTTTTGTATATCCGGATTTTGGTGTGAACGGCCTTTAAAGGCTTTAGGGGTCGTTTTATCTCTTTTTCTCGCTTTTGGAATAAAGACAACCCAAACCTTTCTCCAAGCTTTTGGTATATAAATCAGAGTAACACTAGCTCTGAATAATTCAGTCAGCAAGGGAGTAAGCAAATCTTTTCCCTGCTGGAGCAGTGCTGGAAAAAAATCATCTCTCCCAGCTGATTTTAAAGGTTGAAAAGAACTCAGTGCCCATTCAACTCTAGATGGCGTGAAAATTTCACAAGCTTTAAGATAAGAACTGCTCTTGGAGGAATATGTTATTTTAGTTTGAGAACTCCAGCAAACGGCTGAGGATCAGCTTTTTGAATAGCTTCGAGATGGAGGATAAAAAGTTGATGGGGCGATAGCTTTTTGCACTGGTAGGGTTCTTGCCAGGCTTGTGGATTGGGATAACTTTAGCTAACTTCCAACGAGACGGAAAGTAGCCAAGCTCCAAGCATTTGTTGAAGACCGCGGCCAGATTGACAACAAAGGCAATGCTGGAGTTCTTCAACTCAAGGTTGAGTACTCCATCGACACCTGCGGCCTTCATGTTTTTGGTTGATTTGATGGCTGCTATCACCTCATCAGCAGTTATTCTTGACTCATCAGGAACAACTATGGAAGATTCAGCGTCTCTGAACATTGCCTCCTGAACGGCAGGCTCGTGCGGACTCGCCATGGCACGGCCTAGGTTATTGAAATCCACAAAGTGCTGGCTTTCTCAACAGGTGTTAGTAATAGTGATGGGTCCGTATTTTGATCGGGAGAGGAAGTGGGGGGGGGGGGGGGGGGGTCTGGTAGTGAGCGAAGATGGTTCGCAAATTCTCGATTGCTTTGATCGATCAACCTGGCTTAGATCATTTTTTATTAAGACGATTAATGTTGGTCTTCAGGTCTTCAGGAAGGAGGCCAGAACGTTGGTATTGACGTTGAATGATATTACGGAGTCGATTGAGATATTTGGTAGATCTGTATAGGTTCAGAGAGTTACTCACCTATCTGGAAGCTGGCACGTGTTGACCTCGGGCCTCGTATATTGCCTCGTCGACTTGCTTCAGGCACTGGTCGATGCTGGCAGCCGTAGTCAACGAATGAGTCGGCGCACTGCTGAAATCACGCCCAATCAGCACGATGGTAATTGCGCCGGAAAGTTTGAAACCGGTTGACGGAGGAACCTATTTCGGCCTCCACCGGATAGTGGTTCGAGCTGAGTTCCTGATGGACGACAGGATCGGAGATGTTCATCATGTTGGATAACCAGTCAAGGGGGTATCCTCCCCCTTGCCTACCCCGCATCTGGGGTAGCTTGGTAAAAGATTATACGCCCGATTGTATACTACCTTCATATGCCCTCCGCTCGTTTTCAACTTGTATCTCCCAATTTTCATTACCTGCCGTTACTCTAAACGGAACTATCAATGCTTTCTTTTCAATTCTCTTAGTTCTAGCAATAAATTACTGTCCACTCCTAGAGCCTCTCATATTGATGGGAAATTATCTGCTTCTGACAAATTTCATCATTAGATATCGTTACTCCGCGCATTGGGAGAATACAACAAAACCACAATCAACGTGTATAAGAAGTTGACATTCGTGTTCAGTGAAGAGTCTACTGCGATTGGATTTGCCAGAAGCTATCAAGATGGACGAGTTTGGTATCGGGAGGCTTGGAAGCGAGAATGACGAGAACTGAAGCTTCCAGGTGAAGAGTTTACTGATGCGTGAAGAATTATGGAAGCTCGCGACCACTGCCTCGTCGAATCCCATTACGGAAGCGTGGCGAAATTGAGATGCCAAAACGCAAGGGTCAATCTCGCTGTTCGTGGGGATTATGCAACAGTCGCTGATCAGGAAGTGCACATCAGCCAAGGAAATTTGGGACACATTCCAGAACCACTACCAGAAGACGTCCCTATCGTCTTGAAGAAAATCTGCTATCTTACGAAAACCGATGAGGACAGTATGGAGAGTCACCTACAATAAACGAAGGACATGTTTCAACGGCTGGCGAACGCTTGATTGGAGCTTGGAGTAACTCTAACGGTGGTTCTTGTAGCCGCCCGGAGGATGAACTTACGATTGACGTTACCAAGAGGAAATTGCTGGACGAAGCTTTAAAACGGAGTGAGAAATCTGGTCGAGGACAATCCATCCTGCGTGTGGATGCTGGATCCATGACGATTTGTTGCCATCATTGTCAGATGCCAGGACATATGAAGAGAGAGTGTCGTTTGCTGAACCAGAAGAAGGATAAAAATAGAAACAACAATACGAAAGTGCCGAGGAACGAACCAAGAGCACGAGTTGTGAGGGAGAACGTTCCGTCGGAATTTTCGTAAGCTGCTGTTTCGTCGACCGAAACTTCTTTCGTTCCTGAGCAATTTGAGATAAATTGGATCGTTGACTCCGGAGCGTCCTGTCACATGTGTAGTAGTGACGAAGGTTTCTTCAAAGACATCAAATCCATCTCTAACATATCCGTCACCCTTGCTGACGGCCGAGTAGCTGATGGTACCGGAAAAGGAACTGGAAAGAAAACCGGAATCGCTTTATCCGATGTTCACCTCGTCCCAGAATGCCGGGGGAAGCATAGGTGTCCCATGTGACATTTTCAAGTGGGACAAATCGACTAGGCATTTTTCCGAAATTGATTATTTGTAAGATGGGACAGTAATGCGTCCACCGGCAGAGAGTTTAGCGCGCATCTGATCTCAGGCGGCGGTGGCTTGTACTACCTGATAGTCTCGAAGCAAAAAGTGATGGCCGTATGGAACAACATTTTAGGGATTGGTTGCACAACTGGCATCGTTCGGCTCCGTTATGCCTAGGGCACTTGAGCCTTATAAATAAACAATTAAGTTTAAAAAAAAAAACTGGCATCGTAAGCAAGGACACCGTGACGTTGACGCGAAGGGCATGCGACTGGTATCTTCGTTCGAGACTGCGGCGTTCATGAAGATTGCGGATGTTGCCTTGAAGGAAAAATGTCAAGACTACCTCTTCCAAAGTAATGCGGTCCACAAGATAGTTGATTTGGTCCACACTGACATCTGCGGGCCGGTGAATACAGTATCACCTGGTGCAACGCGATATTTTATGGTGGTAATCGATGACTACAGTCGGTTTACTACAGACTTTTTTTTTGCAAGCAGATCTATCAAACTGACACCACACGAGGTTTGGAAGTCAGGCATACGTGCCGGGACGTGCACGGAAACGAACGAAACTGGAACCTAAGGCCACGAAGATGACGTTTGTGCTCGGACTGCCATAGTTCCTATCGGTTTATTGATCCCTCAACTGACAAGGTAACGTTCAGTCGAGATGTGCGTTTTCTGGAGAACGATCGTCTATGGAAGCAGTCCAATATTGTTGAAATTGAGTCGCATGCAGGAGTTCAAGATGTTCCTGCAACAACTCCGATACTTGGAGAGGCTGAAAACGAAAGCGAATCGGAGTACGAATCCGGTGAGGAGACATTGACATCATCATCCGAAGAGATAGTTAGGCCAACACGAGGATCCCAGCGCAATACGCAAGGAGTACAGTATGGCGGAGGAGGATGGTGAAAAAGAAAGTTCCTGAGCCAAGAAGTTACGATGAAGCTAGAAATGGTCCGGAAAGCCCTCTATGGAAAGCGGCGATTTAGGAGGAGGAGTTGAAGACACTTAGCAAGAATTGTACGTGGGAGCTGGTTTCTCTTCCAACCGGACGGAAAGCTATTGGATCGAAGTGGATCGTCAAGCGCAAGGAAGATGATCAAGGTGTTCGAGTGCGCTACAAAGCACGATTAGTGGCGCAAGGCATGACGCAAAAATATGGCACCGATTATGATGAAGTTTTTGCGCCGGTCGTGAAGCAGATTATTTTCCAAGTATTGCTGTCCGTTGCATGCCAGAAAAAAATGCTCAGCAAGCATGCTGCCGTAAAGACAGCATGAGTTTGGAGTTTTGAAAAAAAAAAACGATTTTCATGCGTCCACCGCCAGGGTCCAACGGAGGAACGGCGAAGGACCACATACTTGATTGTATACGTGGATGATCTCGTTGTTGTCTGTGAAGAAGAAAAAGTGTAAGATGGTTGAGAAAGGCCATCCGCCTCAAAATATGCTTCGCATCCAATATGCATAACAGAGAACTCCATTGCAAACATGTGACACTGCAATAGCTATCGTTCAGTTCTTTCACTCGTCACCTCCCGCGTAGGCCGGGGGCACTCGAAAAAAAGGGTTTCAAATTGCACTATCGAGTAGGGCCAATGCCATCCAAATTTTTCTTACTTTGCAGTCTTGTAAATGGTTCTCCAGTCGTCTCTTTTTTTCTTACTATTAATATAGATAGGCAAACATTGTAGGAATCATATACAGAATCTTTCAATAAAGAAATCTCACTTCAAACCTACTTCTTGGAAAGCAATCTACTGTGAGTCATTAGGTCTATTCGTCTCCGAAGAGACATTCTCCAATCGAAGTAAATGAGAACTTGCAACAAAAGAGTACGAAGAAATCATTGAAGGATTGAACCGACATTTCGAAGTGACGTCTCTAGGCAACATACGTCATTTTCTTGGCATAGAGGTGCAAAAAACCAATCTCTGAAACAAACAACGTACATCAAGAAGCTGCTACAGCGATTTGAAATGCAAGATGTAAAACCGCCAAAAATTCGAACTTCGCTACTGTCCGACGGAGAGCATGGTGGAAGAAATGCTAACAAAGCCGTCAAGCTGAAGCTGTTCAGAGAGAAAGCTGCAGGTGTCCTACCGCCGAGGAGGAGTGTGGGAGATAGCGACGAGTTAGGAACTAGCAAGCCATGATTAATTATATGATGTTTCTATGAAAAGAGAATACACAAGTTTTTTCTTTCGTTATCTGAATCACAAAGAAGATATACGTTGTTTCTCTTACGATCTACGGCCATATCCTACACTGCTGAAAGGTCAAATCTTTGAAGGAGTGTGATGATGCGTGCATTAAAAAAAGGGACTAAATTTTGTTTTTTTTTTTGTTTTTCCCCGCCCCGTGGGGGGGGGGCCCGGGGGTGGGTGTTTATTTATTTTTTTTTTTTTTATATATATTGTGAAAAATACAGCTCCATCATTGTTTATGGCAGCTATGGCGAGAAGAGTGCAACAATTTTGGTCTATGGTTTGTTCGTACCGCCTGCTCCATCCGGGCCGAAAAAAGTCGACCATCGTGTCGGCCGAATACGATGGCGGAAACATCTACAAGATTCTGGCACTTCTGGAGAAAGGAGAGTCCATCGAGCCTGGTTCCGGCCGTCCGACCGTTGTAAGCAACCGGAGGATTCAACAGAAGCTCAAACGGAAGACGGAAGGCAAAGTGGGCCCTTTTTTCCTGCGTTGGGCCGGGAGGTCGGTGCGACCGGCCAAACGATCAAGAAGTATTTGGCCAAAATGGATATCCACATGCGGAAGCGTCAGTCCAAGCCAGCCATGTCGGAGAACCAAGCGGAAACCCAGAAACAACGGCTGAAGATTCTGGTCAAAGAGTTCTTCCCGGCGAAGCGGAACGCACGGAAGCATGCAAACCCTCTCAACGCGCCCTAGCTCCGCCCAATCTAGAAGTTCTGGGTCAATTTTAAGAGGAGAGTATATTCAAATAATTTCGTGGCCAAAACGACGGATGATTTGATCAAAAAGGCGACCAAGGAACTGAAGAATATGCCTACAAGCTTCTTTTTTTCACCTTTGGTCAAAGTTCGGCAGGGAGTAGAAGTATTTTTGTGAAGTTTTTAATTTCATAATGATTGAAATGCAATTTGGATAGTTAAAATATCTTTTTCCCTTCCTTTGGATGGATGGATGGATGGATGTTAAATCCGAAAATTTTCAGTTTTTTTAATGCGATCATTAGCTGCAAAGTTACCAGACTTTTTCATACCTCGAAGAACACGAGAAAATGGTCTTTCAACTCTTTATCAACTTTCTCTTCCGTGAATAAACCGGTTCCAAATCTTTTTTAATAATATAAGTTGTTTGAAGTGCAAATCAGAATCAAAGAGAAAGTCGATCAAGAGAAACGGTCAACAAAGATAGACCGTTTCCTCGTGTTACGCAAGATATGATGTATTCGTAATTCATCGAAATGTAGAAAAAAATACCTAAAAATGACTACTTCTCATTTGATGTGCAAAATTCTTGACCGTTTCAACACCTGTATCTATGCTTTGGCGAGCATAATAAGCTTGTCAAAAACAAAACTTCTCGTGCCACAGCTTGAGACCTATTCCCGTCACGCATTACTGTCTTTATTTCTAATAATTTTATGCACTTGCTTTTTTGCTAAAACTTTTCAGAACTAAAATCACAGTAAAATCCGGCCATCCTTTCCCATTTGTTGCGAGTAATGAAACTTGCTTTATAAAAAAAAATATACCAAAACGATCCAACAGAGACAAAAAGTAGTACGAACCTACAACCGTTTCTTTCCCCCTGTACCTATTCCCTATTCGTTCAGATGCCATTTTGGATCCCACCACAACACCAATCACTTGTCAGTCGTCACTGATTGAAGAATCTCTGGAGTTGCCACTTGAGATCACAGCAGGTAGTAGCGACATTCAACAGAAACAACAATCTCAGCAGGAAGCATCCGTTCCGTTAGTCCGGCCGATAACCATCCCTCTGACAGGCCGCTTCGGCATTGGCGGGGGCAAACCTTCGGCCGCGGCACTTCGTCGTGGTCCAGGTCGACCGAAACGGGACTTTCTGCCGTTACTGAAAATGTCAGCTAACCCTTCCGTTGGTGGTAACGGAACCGGAGGACCTCCGGTAACCTCTGGTCCGACGCTGAAGTTCAGCGGAGGTGTCCTGACTGGAACCAGTTTGGAAACGAAATTCATCAAAAGGTAATTTTCCCCCCATTAGCCAATGCAGTGTTCCTAATTAGTCTAGCCCCGTATTCTCTAGATTTAAGAATACTAATGTAGTTCGTGGTAGTATTCCTAAAAGGAAAACGGACACGACATTGTTCGGCCTGGGAGCCGAAGGAGCTTCATCGTCCGGTTTGACATCGTTGTTACTGCCTTCCCCTGGGGATGATACACCTTCTGTCAGCACGGCAAACAGTTCGGTAGCGTCGACTCCTACAGCCGAGATGGATATCGACCCGGCCCTATTAATGCCTGCACCGGAAGAATCACCATACTTTCCGGAGAAGTACTCCGGTAAGTTATGCGCCTTATGTAACCTTGGTGAGCGGAGTCAACTAGGGCAGGGTGAGATGTTACGGATTGAAGTCAAGGACGATGCACAGCTGGCAGTGGCAGCGGCGGCTCTCCAGTCGCAGGAAGATAAAGGTGCCATGTCGAGTCCAGGTGCAAGTCCAAAAGCGGGTAATGCCCTCGGGGTACCACCACTGTTGAGCAGTAATAAGCGACAGAAAGGATTGAACAAGTGCAAGTAAGTTGTCGGGAAAAAAATCCCAGGTTAGAATATTATTACAGATTATATTTGTACGTAACAGGAATCCGGTAATTACGGCTGAATACGTGGATGAACTGGAAAAGATAGGACATTCCGAATCGACGGAATTTTCCAACATCAATGATGGTGGATATTTCTACATTCACCGTTCGTGTGCAATCTGGTCGTTTGGCGTAGGTCGGGATGCGCTAACGGGGACGTTGAGTAATCTGGAAGTTGTTGTTGCGCAGAGTCTAAATAAGAAGTGCTACTTCTGCACGCGATACGGAGCAAGCTTGTCGTGCAAGGTATATTCTTGGATTCAGTATAGTAACTAGGGTAGATGATGTTCTACATTTTGCCCATTTTTTTCAGATGTCTTGCCCGAAATCATTCCACTTTCCCTGTATCGCTGCGGCAGGCGGCTTTCAAGTGATCCAATCGTACAACTGCTTCTGCAAGGAACATCTTGGACAAGTGCCTTTAGTATGTACGGACGACATCAACTGCCGACAGTGTTCCGGTTTGGGCGACGTCGGCAATTTGATGATGTGTTCGATTTGCGGTGATCATTACCACGGGAAGTGTGTTGGGTTGGCTCAGTTGCCGGGAGTACGATCTGGATGGCAGTGTTCTTCGTGTAAAAAGTGCCAGATTTGTCGTGTGCCTGATTCGAGTGAGGGTCGAACCGTGGGTTGCGAGCAATGTGATAAGATTTACCATGCAAGTTGTTTGCGACCAGTTATGACTTCGATCCCAAAGTACGGGTGGAAGTGCAAATGCTGTCGAGTGTGCTCAGATTGTGGATCGAGGACGCCCGGAGCCGGTGCATCTTCACGGTGGCATGCACACTATACGGTATGCGACTCGTGTTATCAACAAAGAAATAAAGGTTTTTCGTGTCCGATTTGTCATCGAGCTTACAGGGCGGCTGCTCACAGGGAGATGGTTAAGTGTAGCGGGTGCAACAAGTTTGTACATAGCACCTGTGATCCGGAGGCCGAGTTAACCGTTTATCATGTCAAGAAGGAAACCAACCCAGATTACGAGTATTTGTGCAGTCCTTGTAAGGCACAAATTCATACGGGGAGAATAGCTGCAATGCGGAGAAACAGCAGCATCGATGATGATAGTATGTCTGCGTCTCAGGAAAGTTTGAACGACGATGCAATGGAAGTAGATCTGGAGTCACGAGAAAGGAATATTACCGGAGACATTGGATTGGGCAAAGGAAAGCCATTTGTTGCTAGCAAAATCGCCAAGAAGAGACTCGGACTTTCATTGAGTGGAGGTCTTAGACCGAAGGGTACAGGGAAAGGCTTTCAGAAAAAATCTCGATTGGCTGACTTCAGTCGCAAACGTGGTCCTAAGGCTAAAATGCGGGGCATTTTTGGAGTTCCTGGGTTAGGTTTACAACGGCCAACTTCAGATGTGTCTGCTAGTAAAGCTTCGGAAGATGAACCGGGAGGCGACAATCGGTTAGTACTCTGCTCCGCCAAGGATAAATTCGTCTTGACGCAGGACATTTGCGTAATGTGTGGAGCTATCGGAACTGACCAAGAAGGATGTTTGATAGCTTGTACCCAATGCGGCCAATGCTATCATCCGTACTGTACCAATGTAAAAGTAACAAAAGTTATTTTACAGAAAGGGTGGCGTTGCCTTGATTGTACTATCTGTGAAGGCTGCGGTCAACGAAACGATGAGGCCCGATTAATCCTTTGCGACGACTGTGATATCTCGTATCACATATATTGCATGGATCCTCCATTGGAGCATGTCCCGCAAGGGAATTGGAAATGCAAGTGGTGTGCCATATGCTTGAAATGCGGTTCCAACGATCCAGGGTACAACTGCAACTGGCTAAATAGCTACTCCGAGTGTGGTCCTTGTGCTAGTCAGGTAAATTGCCCCGTTTGTGCCGAGGGATATGCCGAAGGAGAATTGATTATCCAGTGTAATCAATGTGAGCGGTGGCTACACTGTGCGTGCGATCAAATTAAAAATGAAAATGACGCAGAACGGTGTGCAGAGGATGGATACAATTGCCTTCTCTGTCGACCAAATGATCTTCCACCTCCACATTTGGTACCCAAGAAGAAAGCATTACCTACGCCCGTTTCCACTCCAAAATCTACACCTAAACTGGAAGAAAAAATCATACCGTTGGCCCTGGAAGGAAACCACTACATGGACGGAGTCTACCTTAGTGAGCACGGTCTACTCCAAATAAAATCTCTGCAAGCTGAATTCGGGAAGCGTGGCAAGCGAAAACCGAAGATTCAACTGGAGCCACCATCCACAGATAAAGATGCAGGTATTCTGGCGGCTATCGAGTCTGTCGTGGCTGGCAGCAGTTTGGACAATTCTTTTGATGATGTTAAAGTTGAGCCACTCGATCCCAAAGAGGAAGCAGAAATCTACAAAGACGGTATGGTATGGAATGATCCAACACCACCGGAAGGATTCGCCTTATGTACGAACGATCAGGGTGTTGTGGTTCTGAGGAAAAAGCGCCAAAGAAATCTGCAAAAACTAGGCATCGGAGGTTTCTTTGTGCGGAATCGCACCGTACGAACAAAAGACGGGAAAGACGAAGATGAAGCTATCGAAGGACTAATACCTCAGATCGGAGAAGAAGGTGCTGGGGAGGCAAAACCTAAGAAGAAACAGATTCGACGTAAGCAGAAGAATAAGCTGATTGAAATTTATCCCACCATTCTTCAGGATGCCTTTTTCGGACGACCTTTGCTTAGCTCCAATGCTCCTCCGGTAAAATTTGAAACGGTCGTCAGTGATGACGAAGTGAAGAACGATGTTTCCGAAGATAAAACAATCAAACTGTCTGCCGCCGAATTGAAGTATGTACAAGAGATGAAAATTAAAGAGGAGCATAAGCTGCAGCAGGAACAGAAAGCTCTACAGCAAAGCATGGAGCAGGCCCAGCCGCAGGAGAGCAAAGCTGCACAATCTACAAATGCGCCCGGTGAATCATCCGGGGATAATGGAACAGGAGCAATTAAAACGGAAGAAGATGATAACAGTGATACAGAGGCACTGAAGGATCTTGATTTCCCGCATGACTTGATCGAAGAAGATTTCGTGAATACGATAATAAACGACGACACACTGACAAAACTGACAGACGATGGTGAACTTCAAAGTATGGCAAAGTCGTCCAAGAGCGAACTGGCCGACATCTTGAGTCCGGATTTTAATTTGGAAAACTTGGGAATGGATTGCAAAGACGTCGAAGAGATCTTTAAGAACGTACTGACGGATGAATCGCAGGTCAGTTTAAAAATATATATTTTAATGTTCGACCCTCAAACAATTTCATATTTTCTTTTTTCTAGGAATCTCAGGAATCTATGTTTACTAACTCGATGACTCCGTACACATCGAACACGTCGACGCCTTCGCATAGTATCGACGTGACGAAAAAGTCTGTTCCTCAGAGGTACATCAACACTGTATCCATGGGATTACAACCACTCCCACAATCTATACAGCAACAACAACAACAACAGCAACATCAATCCCAACAGCTGCCCACGCCTACTAGCTTACCAATAATGGCGGATCCCACGCTGCAGGTCAATCTGGGAATGCAATCCCCGCAGACTCCATTGATTAATCAAATTGGTATGCAGTCGCCTCATATTCACCCGTCACCTCAAGACCAGCCAATGAGTGCAAATATGTTGCTGCAACAACAATCGCCACTCCAGCAGCAACCGGGTACTCCCGGTACGCCTATTCAGTCTCTTTCGGCGCCGACAACTCCGCAGCCTCATTTGCCAATGATCCCACCCCAGCAACTTCAACCGCAACAAGGGCAAGTTCAACTTCAGCAACCCCAACAAACGATGGTTCTCAATCCTCAGCAGCAGGTCCAACAGCAGCAGCAGCAGCAGCAGCAGCAGCAACAACAACAGCAGCTTAACCGAGGGTATTACTCTAACAATTTCCTTCCACAAAGGTAGGAATGGAGTGTGCTGAAATTACAATCTTTAAGCTCCTTATGACCACGTTTAAAGCGATCTATTCCTTAGTTTTCACAACCTTTATCTGATATTGTTTTACCAGTTTTGCTATCTTACTAACTGCACTGTCATTCATCAATATTTTAAGCAGCTAAATTAGCCCCTTCATCTACGTTTTCCGCACTAAACACAACTCGCATTTTTGGCATTTGCATTTGGCTAACTCGCAAGCGCAATCACGCGTGCCAATCTACAAAAAAAAAACGCATTGCATTCACTCCCATTCCTACCCCGCCTCGAAATTGGAAGCGCCTAGTATGAAATTAGCTAGTACTTTATGATTTCCCTCGCTTTCAATTGCACGATCGTCCATTCCAGTTGTACATGCATTTCTAATTTTCTTGCTCGCTCATCATAGGAATCAATTCAGTGTGGGGGATCCAATGCAACAGCAGCAACAGCAGCTGCAACCGCAGCAACCAATCGTTACCCAACAGGTCATTCCCGGAGGGTTGCCACCACAGCAGCTGCAACAATCTCCGCATCTGCCTACTTCCGGACCGGGACAAGCGCAATGGGCACCAACTGGGCAACCGATGCAAACCGCTGGTATGCCGATGGTATCCACTGGTTCTGCTATTCCATCGATGGGACCAGGACCGAGCGGAGTAGAAGTAGGCGCCAACACGGGTCCAATTGACGATGGTATTGGAGTCCTGTCTGGCGCATCTGCTGCACAGAAAATGTCCGAACGCATGCGATTAGACGAACGTGAGTTATTAGGGACCCAGGCGTGGTGGGCGGAACTTTTTGAACGCAATTGTTTCTTTCCTTTCAACAGCTCTGGGAGAACTGGCAACAATTTCGTCCGTCCTGTACTGCAATACACAACACCCGGAGCTTAAAATTGAGTATCCGAACTGGAGCGATCGCTGCAAGCAGATCTTCAAACGCTGGCGACTGTTGTCCACCGAGCAGAAACAGCCCTATCTGCAACAGGCTCGGGACAATCGTTCCGCAATCCGGATGAAAAAATCCCAACAGGTATTTGATCATTTTTACCACTTTGCTATCGTTTATTTTTTATTCGGTTCAACGATACAAATGCTCAAAGTAAAACTGTAAACTTCAAAGCCAAGGTTCAAAACAGCGTATATAGACCCCATTACGGTCACAATGATTAGGAACATAAAATTCGATCGTGCAGATTCATCACATTTCTTGAGTTCATGTAACATATTGGATTTTTTTTTCTCCATTTGCATCATTCTCGTTTCGTTTCATCTTATCTCTTCCAAATTCTACCATTGCTCCTTGTTTTTTTCTCTCTCCATTAACTTAATAGTTTATCTCATGTTCCACATATGTTTTGTTTTGTTTTTTCACCCATCGTTTTGTGACTAACACGTATGAAACAAACACCCATACACATTTTCTCGTAACTCTGGTCGAATTGAGTTTTATTTCTGTACAGAATCAGCAAGTAACGTTTTGAGTCATCCTATGTTTGGATTTCGTCCGATCTCACGACACCGTTGTTTCGTTGTTTACTTTTTTTGTTTACGTTAGTTGTGTTTTGTACTAATTGCTACACAATTACCTTGAGGCTATTTTACGTCGAATTCGGTGATTTTTTTTTCATTCATTTTGGTTGTTTGTGTGGTTCATGAAAGAGTGATGATGCAAAAGTCGTGCTGTCAAACCAGTGGGTAAATTGAATGCAATAGGGTTTAAAGTGGGCATGTGCAACGGTTACCAAACCGTTTCCTATCAGGGGGTTATGGCTTCACAACTGTGGGGAATGCTGGTCAAATGGTACACCTAATGAAGTGAGGACGAATATCAGATGAAAAATTGTTGAGGTGGAAGAAGAGTGAGCATAGGAGATAGGAACGGTGTAGTTAAAGTGTGAGTGGAACATTGAAAGGGATCTCGTCGCAGAGCATACAATGTCCTATTCCATACAATGTTAAACGTTCTGTAACAAAACACACACACACATCTTCGTTTCCACGAAGTTGTTGCCAGGTATGATTCTCCTTCAGCATACGTTAGCAGAAGTGCAAGTGTCAGGCTTGTATCTAAATGTACTAAAATGTACTAAATCCAAACTATTAAGTTAACTATTAGGGCTATGCAAAAAATTAGGTTCTGTGGATAAGATATACAGCGGCTCTGACTTACTTCGTGTTGAACAGTTGCTTCGGAATGTTACGATTTTTGCTTATAGAAAAAGAAAAGCGGCAAGAACTGCCACATCCTGGACAAGCTACCTATTTTTGTCTAAGATATAGATACTCTATTACGTAATATAGGTTGTAGTGTGGCCGGGGTAGCGTTTCAAGCTAATTGATTTCACAATTAGCTTATTGCTTGCTCTCAACGTAGTGTTCTAAGTAGCTTTAGATGCTAGGTACCATTTTTGCATTAGTATGGTTGTGTGGCTAGTACAATCATACCCTATTATGCTCAGCGAATCGAGAAATTTTCCTTAACGAAAAATCCCTAGACCAGACCGGGAATCGAACCCAGCCATCTCCAACATGGTATTGCTTTGTAGCTACGCCTTTGTCGACTGAGCTAAGGGAGGCCCCGTGAACGGGCTATTACATCGGAGATAACGCTGCGTAACAAAACTGCGTAATAATAAACGAAACAACTGAACTATTTGTCGGTTTAAACGTAAACGTATGGCTTACACGAAAATAGATACCATTATGCAATACATAATCTTGAGGACTTTAGACAGATAATGTTCAAAAAGTCAGTTTTGTACTTAGGGCCTGTTCATAAACCACGTAGACTAATTTTTGAAAATCTCAGACCCCCCCCCCCCTCGTAGACTTTTCTCCATGCTATTTTTTGGAATTTTGTATGGACCGTAGACTTTGTTCAAACACCTCCCTCCCCCCAGAAAAGTCTACGTGGTTTATGAATAGCCCCTTACATACAGCAACTTGATTGAATTTGGCACACTGTTTTCCGAATAGCAACTGGAATTGATTTGTGAAAAAGAGTTCTCTATCTGGAAATTAAAGGCGACAGAATAACTCTTTATCGCTAGTGGCAATAGGCAGGAGCACGATCGCACTTTCTTAGATCGATTTCAACTGGATTTATCGTGGACAAGGAAAATATCTAGACGTCCATGAGAATTAGTCATACAAAACGCATAGCGTTTGAATATGTTTTTTTGGATCTGTTATGAAATCCAATATGACTGACTATGCTTTCTTATGTACGTAAAAGTAAACGAAAATTCACATCAAACTTGAAGATTCTTTTATATACCAAATAGAATAAACAAATTATTCTATTTAATAAATAAACCAACTTCATAATTTAATAGCAAATATTTTCAATTGATACAAAACAAACACGTTTAGAATGTATGTATGTTCTATTAACAAATTTATGCTAAAATTTTGCTTAAATCTAAAATAATAATTATTGTTAATATTATGTACAGCAAACGGTGGTCCGTCAACTGCATCTATTAAAATTTACTGTTTTCATCAGTTTGCTCGTCAGCCTGTTCTTCTGGTTCTTCCTCCTTGTTTGAAATTTCCTCTTCAGAATTCCAAACTGACAGAAAACTCTTAGCAGGATCATTAGCCGTTCTACAAATGTCCTGTTCAGAGCTAGGATCAGAACGGGATCGGATTCAGTAGTCAAATTTTCATCCACTGACTCTTCACTAACGAGTACAACGTCGCAAAGGTTCTATGGGAAATTTATAACTTAACGGGAAACACACAATAATAAAATCGCAGTAAACTTACGTTTCGTTCACGCCACTCGGACATCCAGGTCAAAACCAGGTCGTATTTCCAACTAAACCCGGAGTGAATGGAAATTTTTAAAAAAAAAGGAAAAATTTTTTTAATTTTTAACCTTCCAGAGTGACGGGGCGTTTCTACTAAGTGTTCCTCCTGAATGCGAGTGGACTCCTTTACTGACAGATTACGTTTGAATCTTTGTTTACCTCTTTGTTTACAAAATTAGATTCGTCGTTTTGAATAAGTTGTCGAAAAATAATGGACGACCTGATACCTTTTACCGCTGCTCGCTTGCCATCGGTTTTGGCGTACCTGCTTGCGGTTCACTCAGTAACACGAAAATTTCGCGATTTGCACACATTTGCGAACTTGCACCGAAATCGACAAACCAACTCCCATTGACACTAAACGCGACACCTTGCGTTTCGGACTAAGCCACTTTAACCTTCACTTACGGCTTCATCTTCTTCGTTTTCTGCCGCTGCCATAGCCTGCAGTCCCTCTTCTTATGACTTCTTATTCTTATGCTTCTCACAAAAGTAACAAATAACAATTTTCTTCTTATCGTCTGTCTTCAGCACAGCCGGATCCACCACCAATGATTCCCACCGCTTGTGAACTTCAATAATAATTTTACCCTTGACTAATTAGTGCGAGGTCACTAATTGGGATCTTCAAACGCTCCATCTCCTCCAGCGAGCGCTTCGCGTATGGTGCCGAGGCCAAATCGAGTCAGACACGACATCGTCCTTCGGGTGGTGTTTATTAAAAAAGGCCACGATTTCCGGTAAGCACCTCGTGCTGTACACCTCCCCGTTGACCGTAAGTCCCGAAGAAAAGAAGAGCGGCTTTGACATCCCCTTCTCACTAGTTGCCAGCCACAAGAGGGCCTTCTACACGTAGCTGCTCACCTCCTTCCTGGGAGACGTGAAATAGTCGGTCCCCTGCCAGTCATTGCCGTCGACCGTCAGGTTCGTCTCGTCGTCCATGATCACAGCTAAGTTGCGCTTCGGAGGGAAGATTTTCTTGACGAGCACCTTTAGCCGCTGTTTTTGGGTGATCGCTTGTGTTTACGACACGGCCGGCCACTATTTCCGCTTCCTCATGGCGATGTCCATGTTGGCCAAATACGTTTTGACCGTCTGGCAGCTCGCACCAACTTCCCTAATTGTCTTGCCTTGAAAAGAGCTAACAGCTCTGCAGGCCCCGAATCACGGGCCGCACTGACAGCTGTTGAATTCAGTTACAATATGTAAATAAAACCAGTGAACGAAGAGGTTTTTTTTTCTCTAGTTTTTCGCGTTTTTCTGTCGACAGTTTCAAAGTTGATTTGCCGAGTTCTCTATGTTTTGGCCACAATATTCTACCATTGGCGTTGATGTACCGCAAGTAGTGAATTTTGCAGATCATTATTTCCATGTGAATGTTCTTGGAATGGACTTGATCCCGTATGTCCTTAAACCTAAACCAGACATTCGCAAGAAAGATTGCATACGGTAGAGATTCTAGGCGTTTACGACGTTTCCGACAAATGGACAACGATCCCCAGAATTATATCAATGATGATTGCTGACATTGCCGATATGGATTGAAATGTTCCGTTCGAGGATTTGGGTGTAGTGAAGTTGATTTTGTTTAGTTTTCAAGAGCGATTCCATAATAAAACCAAAAGTCCATCGTGATTAATGCTTTGTTCATACCACAAAACGAAAGGCTATCTTGATGACATTTTCCTTGTAGATACTTTTCAAAACACCCTTGTATTATGTTACAAGCCTGTAGTCTGAACAAGGCATAAGGTGGTTAACATCATGTGTGATTTGTTCGGTTCCCTCAAACAATATCGGTTTCGTCAATTTCTGCCTGTTTGAAGGCTTGGATGAGATCATTTGCTTACTGCACAACTTAATACTAATATCCAAGTATACGGCAATGATTTGTTTAATTACATACATCCGTTTTATGATCATTCACAGATACTGAATGGTTCCGAAATTGTTCGAACAGATTTCCGAAATCGGTTTGAACGCGGATAAGTGAGTGAGAGAGAGAGAGAGAGAGAGAGAGAGAGAGAGAGAGAGAGAGAGAGAGAGAGAGAGAGAGAGAGAGAGAGAGAGAGAGAGAGAGAGAGTGAGAGAGAGAGAGAGAGAGAGAGAGAGAGAGAGAGAGAGAGAGAGAGAGAGAGAGAGAGAGAGAGAGAGAGAGAGAGAGAGAGAGAGAGAGAGAGAGAGAGAGAGAGAGAGAGAGAGAGAGAGAGAGAGAGAGAGAGAGAGAGAGAGAGAGAGAGAGAGAGAGAGAGAGAGAGAGAGAGAGAGAGAGAGAGAGAGAGAGAGAGAGAGAGAGAGAGAGAGAGAGAGAGAGAGAGAGAGAGAGAGAGAGAGAGAGAGAGAGAAATGTAACTTGTGCTAAATAATAAGGTTAAGAGTAGTGAGATTCTATTAAAAGTTTTCGAAGAACTTCCACAGCATGTACACTCACTGTTGAATGTATGCCTGCATCTAAGATCAAATCGTTGGCCATCTGACCAGCATTTAATTCTAGGTGATCTGGATTCAATTGCTGGTGCTTTTTGGAGGTTTGAGATCCTTCCGGCGTGTTCAGTACAGTGATAATTTTAATGGTAGTAAAATTCTCACAGTTACCGAAGGCCCCATTTTTTTATTTTACTATGCACAATCTAACGCTTGTAACTGACTTCAAATTGTATCGCGTTGGGATTATTGTTTGAGCCATTCTTTGATCGAACAGATCCAAATAAATATTCCAGATGGTCTTGGCTAAACAAGTACGTTAAAATTTGATCAAGCATTCCCGTTTCCTCAATATATGTTCAATATATAGCTTTGAAACTTTCAAGAGCTACCAAAAAACCAGTTGTGCTTCGATTGCAATAAATTGGATCCATCTGGAAGCTTGATAGTTCTTATATAATGTTAAATGTAGTTGAAGGTTTCGTGGTAGAGATCGAAATTTTCAGTGGACATAGGTTTTATGAAATCTTGAGCGTTTAGGTCCATGCTCTTCATGATGTCAAATAGATCGTTAAAGTTGTTATACAGTCTTCGAATTCCGGTTCAATAGCTTTTAATTTGTCTAGTGCCACAGCTACACTATTGCTCAGAACTTTAACAGCCAAACGAACCTTCATCTTCGTATTTTTGAAGTCCCACATAACCGATCCATTTTGAGAAATCAAAACTTTTTGCGAATTTAGAGTGTTTCTGACTAGTTTAAACATGTGTACTGTATCCAACAACACATGCAGAACACATGTGTTCTGTTGAAGGATGCTGGAAAAAGGTTTTAAGGTGAAACTCCCTCGAATCCTTAGTATTCATCATGCATGTAGTAGTGCAAACACTTTTTTGCTCTCATATGATAGTATTGGTGCATCATGAAGAAAATGGTCATGGTTGCCAGTAATTTTAATTTGTGAATTACAGTACATCCATTTAATTATTCTCTATAATATTCACATTTCTAAAAAAGCATAAAGCCTCAAAATAAGAATCCTTTTTAAAGGTTGGGGGAGTCTGGGGCAAGCTAAATATTAAGCCATACATCTAGTTGAATACAAATATTGGTGAATTTTAAAAGTTAATGTTCAGTTCTTATTTCAATCATAAACTTTCGAATGAGTCTTTGAGTAGATGGCTGAAACATAAATTGTATTAAAAATGTTTTAAATTATGCATCTGAGAAAATAAATGGGATTTTTGCAGTTTGAAAACCGATTCCAGGGACCTTTTCACGCCATACTGAACTATGACAACCAACGACAGCTCATGTTATACAACATAATTCATTTGCCACATTTTTATTAACTTTTTCACACGAATCCAGTTGAATGTTGTTTACTCATAATAATGATCTTTTATTTTGAAACTTTTTGAAGTTACTTGGGTACACCCGGATTCATATATTTTTAGGATTTAAATGAATAAACATGTTGTTTAAAAATTTAGATATCAACTTCTTACAAAATTTAACGAAATTTTGCTGACAAGATATTGAAACTGCACTTCAAAATTTTACAGCTTAATTCCATTGAATTTTTTCGAGGAAAATAATTTATGGAGCATTTATCAAAATTTGCATTGAATGCGTTGAAAAATGCTAGTTGAATTAACGAAAAAGGGAGATCAAGTCAACCCAGACTCCCCTACCCCTGGCTCGTGCTTCCAAGGAAAAAGAAGGGAATGAAAGCTGCTTATTTTTCGATGAAATTCAGCAGCAGTTGACGGTGAAGTAAAACCACTATTCCACGGGCTTTCGAATGTCTACGTTAAGGGATCAACAGCACTTCTTATCACTTTTTTAGCCTGTTCACGCAAAACAGCCGCTTTTCTTCTTTTAGTAAGACGCGGCATTTTTTACTTCGTTAATCAAAACTTTGATCAGTCCAGCACACTCGCGCAAACAGTTGCTGACAACACTGCGCTTTGCTACGCTACGCACAGCTGAGTGTAAATTAGAAAAAAGCAAAACGCGTAGTTTTGAGACCGGCTGCTGAATTTTTGCACCATTTTCATTAATTAAACAGTTTTTTCGTCCATTGTTTTCAAGAGCGAGATGATAATTAATTTTTCAGTGAAAGTAAATCGTGTTCAAGAGGCTACGGGAAGTGGAAGTACAGTTTTTTGGGAGAAAATAATAAGCAGATCCTGGCTTTAAAAAGGTAAACAAAGATGACGAAAAATTACCTGCTCTGTGGAAATGAGCACTAGTTGATAAATTCAGAGTGTTTTCAGTGAAATAAACAGTGTGAACTGATTAAATATTGTGTTCTGCTGTCGTATTAGCAGTATGGCAATGATTCACTGCAGGTAAGTGGATTAATTTGGCATATTTTGTTGAGCAAACCCAAAGTGTGCATGTGTGGATGAGGAAGCCATCGCTCCGCCATAAGGGAAGTCCATCGTGTATGTCCTTAAGTGCTCCCGAGTTTACAGGAATGTTACAGCCTAAGGCTCATCAAACGTGAATGCGATGATTGTCACTCCAGCATCATGTCAGCACGGTATTGATTATGTCTTTCTTCTCTTGTTCAGTTAGACTATTGAGCAGGAAGTGAGGTATTGGTATCTTCCAGGAGCCTTGTATACATGTGACCATGAAAACTAGTGACTCTTTTGCAGCAGGTGCCTGTCCGAGCGGTACTTTGTTGGTTCCTCGAATCGTATGAAGCTGAGCTATGCCTTCCAGTTTTTTCGTGCGCTCTGGCTATTTCATCCATCATTAAACAGCCAAGTGAAGGTTTGCTTTCAGCTTTCATATTTGCAGATTTCAGTATTACCATGTCCTTGGTTTCTTTGTTTATGTCAGGCTCAACGTTAAGACTTTCGTACCAGCTAATTATTGTCCGGGGATGCGGTAGTTTATTATTGAACACGTTACGAACATACGAATAGGCTTTTGGCTCGTGGCGAAGCTACGCAATGCGTCACTGCACACCTGTTCATTCGTACGTGATCTTAACTAGCATTAGCATTGATGTTTGCACACCTCGTGGATGGAGCTACGATGAGCAATAATTCGTTGAAGACTTTACATGCCACCATGAAACGAAACCAGTTATTGATACGTTTCTTCACACAATAATCTCCACGAAGACACGCCTCGATCGCTCACCTGGCCACGTCCATGCAACCGTTGGTGATAGGGAAGATTTGGTATCTACCTTAAGGTCTTCTTAACCAACCAACCAACGGGGAACCCACGTAGCCTTCAGTAGATATCAAAGGAAAAAGGAAATGAATAGTCGGAGAGAATAGTTGAACAGAATGCCCTGTTTGGTGTACAGAACAATTTATTTAAAAATGGTCGTTGGGAGCATCTAGTCTAAGAAGGTTAAGTGAGCTCCATTTCTTTCGAACGGTTGGGACTTTAGCATTAACTATAATCATAGCTCCGTTACTCGCTCTCTGAAAAGAGAAGAATGTCTGAACATATAAGAACGGGTGGTGAAAGAGAACTTGTCAGATTTCTTGGATTCCTGCAACAACATTGCGTTACTTTAATATACAACTTTATTGCATAGCATAGCATTTTTCGATTATACACAATCCTGGGTTGGCTGTTGTAGAGACGATGGAAGCTCCAGAAGAGCTGTCTAGGGTGTGCTCTTTGCACAACACCTGGCCAGGTCCTTATGATCAGCAAGGGCCGGGAGGGAAGTGTTGATTAGATGTCTACTTAAGAAGATGCTGAGAACTCATGCTACCTTCATAAACATCTGGAGTTGGAAGTTCGCGAGAAAGCGTATGTATATTTTCAATCGCACGTGATCTTAACTCTTCAAATAAAGCCTGGTTCGACGAGTAGCTCTCGTAATCTCACTCTAACGTGTTTGAACTGATGCTTACTTACCTGTAACATGGAACTACTTGCATCGCATAATAAGTTTTTTGTTGCAAGGTTGTTCAGGAGCTCCTGTATCCTGCTCAATATATCTCTTAATCGTTTATGTTGGGCTCTTAGCAATTTCACAGTCTTTTGCGAACGCACAAGTTGCTCCTGAAATTTTGAAAGGACGATAAGAGCTTCTTCAGGTGTAACATTTTTATTTTTAATATCTCCAGCATATCTTAAGGTTCTAACAATTAAATACACTAAGTTTTTCCAAGTTGAAATCTGTATCGAGGAAGCGTCTGGAATATAGCCGGACGGAGTTAAAATTAATCGCATGAAGGTCATAAACATTGTTATCAGCTTTCGCAATGGAATTCAGCCAAGCAACCCGTCGTTTTAAATCTTCAGAGAATTGATGTTTCGAAAATATTCCTGCTGCGCACCATCCTGGTTCTTGTATCCGTGAAATCACTGCTACACGTTAATACAAAGCATTTCATAATTGTTTTGTGGCAAACCGCGACGATGACAAAGAACTTGACAAACCACACGAACTTTTAAGCATACAATTAGTTTAAATCTTTTAAAACAGTGGCTTCGAAAACATGGCGACATGTCAGCTACCTGGACAAATCGGCAACCTTTGTCTCTCTTTTTTTTATGCAAGCGGTAGAATAACTGTTTCTATATTAATCTCATAGTCCCATATTCACCTTTGAATTAAGAAACTTTGAATTAAGCGACTGCAATTGATTGGAGACTAAATTGATTCTGTTTTTTGCGTATAATGTTGAAAGTCACGAGTTCGAATCTAAACCCCGGACAATTTACGAACGTATCCAAAAGGGGTGTTTCAGTGACTCCGACGGGAGATGAACCAGCTCGAGGCTAAAAATCTCGAGGGGCGAGGCACCAGGAATACAGGTTAAGTAAAAATGGTTAAACAATCGTAATATCTTTGGAAATCGTAGATACTGTTGATACTGAAAATGTCCATGCAACTTAAAAGCAAGCCAGGTAGTTATTATCAAATTTACAATTTTAGCAACTTCGATGTTTGCCTCACTTTAGCTGTATTTGGGTTCCTTAATTTTCCTTCCAATATTTTGTAAATTTTTCTAAAAAGGAAGATTGCGTGAATTGTGATGCTGTAGGAAAAATAAAAACTTTCAATCAAAAAATGGATTAATCAATAGAACATTGGATATTTTTGTCTCGGAACAGAATGAAAGACCCCATCAATCTTTTCTTTTAAAGTTTATGGTTGATGGCTCCAAAAAAATCCGTATGCTTAAAGATAATTTCAGCACTATCCCATCGCTTTTATGGAGCTATAAATCTCTGTTACTACACCAGATATAGATTTGAGTATTGTTTCATATATGTCAAACAATTGAAAACAAAAATTTCTTCAAATGGCGAAGTGACAAACTTACAAGACATACCTTAAGAAAAACAGGCATTTTGGCTACTGCTTTCAACAAAATTCTGAGCCAAACCCGCCCCTTCCCCATGTCATGTTAGAGCTGCATTGCATTCAATATACCGCGAAATATTTTGCATCATACATATCATGTTACCACCATCCACACACAATACGTTTGTAGGAATATTGTAGTTTTACCCATTATTACCAATAAAACATCCTTTCAAAATAAAAAAATATGCGGTTATGGTTCATATATTGCCACACTTCCCACCCCTTCAAACGATTCAGGTACCACAAATGTCACCTAAAGACGGCAATAGTAATAGTTCAGGTCAAGTGAATGTAGTTCCATCACCTTCCTCATCTTCATCATCACAACCACCATCATCCGTCGTCGTACAGCAGGGAGGTGTGGCTGCTGACTCGGCTGCACTCCTGCTCGGTACTACAGATGCTGCTTCACAATTGATGACTACCAATCCCCAACAGCAGCAGCAGCAACAACAACATCAACATCAACACATGCAGCTTCAAGCCCAGATCCAACTTCAGCAGCAACAGCAAGTCCTAAAACCACTTCAACACCATCAGCAGCAGCTAATCGAGGTGCAAGGGAATTCTTTGGACGATGGAACCGATAGTTTAGACGAGCTAACAACAGCATCTAACTCTAACGCTATTAGTGCCCTTCTCGATAGTAACACCACACCCTCTTCTTCTAATGATACTAATACCAATGCATCCCTAGACTCTGTTATTGGTGACGGTAGCAAGAATGCCACTACAAGCACACCCACTACTACTAGCACCAGTACTCTCAATACTAATCCACTACTCTCCAACAATACGCTAAGCGACAATGCAACGTCGAACGTACTCTCATCTGCCGTAGAAAAGCAAACGCCCAGCAGTTGTGCAGCGAACAAATCAAATCTGTTGGTTGCGGCCAACGTAGCAAACACTTTCATAAATCTTTCAAATATCAACTCGAGCTCGTTGGGAAGCGCACGGAATGAAACCGAGATGGGTCAGGTTCAGCATACACCGCCGCAGCAGCATCCCGTTCCACAATCGAATGTAAACGTAGTGGTAAGTCAATCTGTTGCCACACATGTTATGAAGACATTTACTATCGGTACAAATCGAGGGAACATTTTCGTTCCCAATGTGATAGCGACCAACATTTCGCCCCATTTTACCGTGCATCATCATCAGTATGGCTTGCGTAACGGTCCAGCTCCCAATGTGACAGTGAATCCGAATGGAAATTTCAATACCAACTCAAGTGCCGTTATCAGGCCTGGTTTCACCCACATTCGACCGTTCTTGCCTCAGAGTTCCAATATCAACTTCAACATAATTGGGAACAGTTCCGCCATTCAATCGCCCATTCTGGCTGCTTCGCTGCAAACGATTAACAAAATCGCTGCCCAACAACAGCAGCAGGTTCAACATCCTGGTGTGCAGCATTCCCATGTGAGAGCTGGAGTTAACAAATTTATAAACGTGGGTCCTGATGGTTCGCAGAAGATTCTGCTGGCTACAACACCAGTTCAATTGCAGACTCAACAACAGGTTATGATGCCCATGGAACGCCAGCAACCGCCGGGTACGCCCAGTCCCGGTTACAGTCCTCAACGTTCGCAAACTCCCTGCTCGTCCCGGTCAATAACACCCCATATGGTCAGCAATGATCAACAAATTCGGGTGCTGACCCCTTCGGAAATCATGCGAACACTGCCATCTCTAGATTCGGCCTCGTACGACAGTCACTCCTTCAACGACTCCTTTGGCAAGTCGCACTCACAAACACACACAATCATAGCAAACACACAGAACCAAAATAACACGAACATAACCAGCGTTACTCACACAAACAACAACAATAACAACAATAGTATGAGTAGCGATTCGAACAATTGTAATATCAATCAATCTGGTGGTAGCGAAAGCTTCGAAAGTATCGTCAACAGTAGTCACCCGTTACAGGACTCTAGTAGCAATAATGGCAATTCTACTGGGGCTGATTACAGCGATACAAATAACTCCCTATTGGCCACGAATCCGACTGGCGCTCCTTACAGTAGTGAACATGGTTGTTCCTCTAATCCAAATGCCGCCATTACGACCACCATCTCCGACACCACATGTTTGCTAAGTGCTAGTACGAGTTCAACCTCCAACACCATCACCACCAACACAACTAGTTGTTCTTCTACTGCTACCACTAGTGTTACTACCACTACTACCACTACTACTACTACTACTACTACTACTGTTGTTACTACCACTTCTACTACCGCACCAGAAACGGTGAGAACCATGAAAGCTAGCAAACGTAAACGATTTGATCTGTTATTGGTTTCCTTCTACTTGCGATTTTTTGGGTTTTGTTTGACGGTTTTTGATTAGTTTTAAATAATTGTTTGCCACTTGCAATGGTTGTGTTTTGCGTACCGTTTTACCTGTTCGATTTGCTCTTTTTGATCGCTGTACCAGTTTGAAAACATTGGAGAGTTGTTCAGTTGGCTCCATGTTTTGTACATTTATTTGAAAGTTTAGCGCTCTTTATGCGTCGTTGTTTTTCATTTCTACATTAGCTAAGTAAATTTCGGCTTTCTGATACATCTTGGACCCCTGTTATAAATTTTGTTTCTAAATTCAACATGAATTTAAATAGAGTAATATTTAAAAAAATAAATGAAAAACTCCATGCTCAGCTTAGATTAATTTGCATGATTCTCGGCTTCATATTGTTTTTCGAAATTTTCTGACCAGGACCAGTTCAGGTTTGACGTTTTCTCACATCCAAAAGTAGATTAGTTACATTAAATTAGTTTGCATGCCCTTTTGCTTTCCCTCGGTAGAGCCCATTGTGCACGATCGTAGTAGTTTTTTTTTCATGTTGTTTTGTTTTTCTTTTTTCATTATGCGCATGATTCCATATCATCTTTTTTTTGTTCTTCATCATCCTGTTCGGTTGTATCATTTTTCCTTTCACTCAAGAGATATTAGTTCCTTTTTTCCGATAGTAATTGTTCCAGTCGAAGCTGTTTTGCTTTGACTTTCTGATTTGTTGTTATCGGCAGCAGCGTTGAGTTCAAGATAATTAATTTTAAAGAAATTTTCATTTTACTGCTCGGCAGAGTATCCCATATTTCTATACAGAGTAGACTAGTTTGATTGTTCTAATCCTCACGTTGCCTTCCATTGATTGCAAAAGCTGAAAGAGTTATTTCGATCTTTTAAGAGTCCACCCATTTGTTAAAGTAAAATTCTAGCTACGTTTCCCGTTTGTACATAACTTGCATCTAACTTCCCAGTAGATGTGTCGTCAGTCGTTGAGGACACTTTTACACGGTTTAAATTTTTTTCCGAATACCAGAGTAGATTCAAACCCTTCTGTCTCCATAATCCACCTACAACCGTGTATCAATATTTGCTTTATTTTTCGTGCAGTACCGTTTTTTGTTCTTAACAAACCGTCTCTGTAGCAGAACCAAGATAGCGCAACGTGATTCATGGTGCGGTTTTTTTTCTAATTGACGAACTATTGCCTACTAATGAAAATTTCTTTAAAAATTAACATTTGTTCGATGATGATAGCATTGAAATTATAAATCAAATCTGTGCTTCCATTAACGGTAGATTATGTATTTACTTTCCTAATTAAGATTACTTATTAAGAAGCATTACTATGTATTTAAATATTTTTGTTCACGTATTATTGGCAATATATTCGAGATATGCGAACTAGACTTTTCCGAGCAGTAGAACGTTTTAAAGCACACTCTTTTTCTGTTCTCTTCCCCGATATGCCGCTGCTCTATAAATGTGATAAAAATGTGCAATTCAACACAGGATCAAGATAAGATTAACTCTCAGCAAAAGAGTATGCGAGAAGCAGAGCAGGAGCGACAGTGGAAACAACTGCAACAGCAACGTGCTCGTGAGCAGCAGACCCAGCAACACTTGATGATTCAAGGTAGGTGGTTGTTATTATCTGTTAAATTGTCTCACAGGATTCACATGGTTAGAAGAAAGAAAAAAAAAATAGTCACATTATGTCATTATAGTTTTACCAACGATAAACAATTACACACTCGTATTTCTTTTACGTAGCTTTTGATGGACGACGTTCTCTGTTACATCTTCTATCTTCTTCTTCAATATTATATAATACAGAGTGGCATACGTAAGACCGCGCATAACTCGAGAACGGATCGTCCGATTTAAGTTGCCTTTTTTTGTTCTGTTCGGCTACGCCCAAGGAACATTTATAAAAAGAGAAAGCTGGACAAATTTATGTGAAACATGAAAATTCCTAAAATGATAGATTTTCAATACATTATGTATGGTTTTTTTTCGTTTTGATCGAGTTATCCTTGACATGGATCGTAGATGACGTTGATAATCCACTTGACATTGCGCAATTTTACAGGTATCCTTATTGTTCTGCTATTGGTACAGTTGATGCTGAATTCCAATTACTTTTTGAGCATTATTTATTGGACTTTGAATATAGTATATTATTCGTAAACGATCACTCAAGTGAAGCTCAGCGTGACTTCGATAATTTCGGAGATATTTGTGCAATCAGTGAGGTACTGCATTCAATTTGGTAGCCTTGATATGTCTGAACTGTCGAAAAATCACAACAATCCGAATATGTACTTCGGTCTTTTTGCACTATTTTTCGACTTTTCTACGCACACGATGAAATCAGCGGATGAAATCAACGCTTGCCTTAAGCTTTCGTATTTGTGGCGATATGTAAAGAAGCTACAGTTGACGACAAATATGCGAGTTGCCTTGCAAAACGATCTGTCTGCAGAGATTTTCTCGAATCAATTGTTGGCGATTGGCAATGGAGAAGTACCAGTTGACGTTTCCATCGGATTGATTTCGTTCCCGCCGAATTTCTGTCATTTCACAACGACGAAAGAGGAACTCCTTTCGAGTGTTTTCCCAAACATCGTCTAGAATTATGAGAACCACGATTGGTTAAGTGCACGTGCGTTTTTGGCAGCGAAAAATAAGGATGTCGATGATTTGAATTTCGATGAACGATAAAAAAAAACAGGGGTGGTAGCAAATTATTTTTTAGTGGCTTGGTCATTTTTTTTGCGGGGTCTTTTTTTTCCTTTTTTTTTATTTTAAGTCACTATTTTTAGTAATTAGTCACTTTTTTCAACTTTTTTTGGAAGCAAAAATTGGGCGATAATGAATCATTCTACTTTCAGTGTGTAAAAAATGAAAGATATAATTTATTATATTATTTTATTTTTTGAGCAGTTTAATCTCAATATGCAGCGCTAGCAAAACAAGAGCTTTTTTAAAATATTAGACTTTGCAGTCGTTTGTGCTGTCTTGTTCTCCCCCACGGGAAACTTGTAAACAGCGCGCAGTTACGTCAAACATGACTTACTGCGCGCCGCGTTTTCAAGATTTTTGTGGGAGAGAACAAGATAGCACGAACGACTGCAAACTCAATTTTTTGCTCGCCCGCGTCGTTTCAACGTTTTGTTCACAAACACATTCACAAAGCTTTGCAACAGAAAAAGTGTACTCTAGCAGTGTTCGTACATCTTCCGTTTATGTTTAAAACAAATTGAATCAATTTAATTGATAGACAAAAACTATAATCCCTATATATTTATGGTCTGGTGCATTGAACTATCGAAGCCAAACGCGTTGGGTTGGGGTTGGTGGGTTGGGGTTGGGATTGGGGGGGGTGGGGGGGGGGGGGGGGAAACAAAAATATTTTTTTTTTTTGTGTGAATGTTTTTTGTTGAATTTAGGTAACAAACAAGCCAAGCCTGGCTTAAAGTTACTTAAAAAAAATCATTAATGCTCGGAATTGTTTGAATCATAAAATCGGTTAAAGCGGAACAAAGTTCGCCGGGTCAGCTAGTTGTATCATAATTTCTGTTTAGATTTCAAAGCAAGGGTTGAGACGCAGGCCAATTTTAATTACAAAGGGGTAAAAGAGCTATTTAAACCCCCCCCTTTTTTATTGGGGGCCCCGGCTAACGGAAACTATCCTTTTGTGCGTATAGTTTAACAGGATGGTTCACGGTCACTCCGAGGAACGCGGGTGAGATGTATGATTACTTACACATTTTTACTTTTGATTTTCTGTAATTTGCGACATTCTATAATAAATATAGAGTTTAATTTAACGAAACCATGTCAAGGGTTGCGTCATACGACAGAGGAACTGAGTTACTGTGACGCTCTCAGTGTGTTACTTAATGTGATAGTGTTGTTTGTTTTCATTTCAGTTGATAGTTATACAAAAGAGCTAGCATAAGAATAAAATTATGCATTTTGAGATAGAGAAAGCAATAAGCAATTCCCACGAAAGATATTTTCTGAGGGTTTTTGTGTTTTTCTTTTAGCTAGGGCACTTCAGCGGTTAAGAACAGTACGAAAGAAACGGGGTCTCGGTAAAGAAAATAATGCTTGTGGACGCTACAAACAAGAATAAACTTATTGACGTTTCTACAGTCCCGCCAAAAGAAAGAGCCCACCATAGGAGTCTTTATTGAAGGTCGGGTTGGAAAACAACTTTATTTTCCAACAAGACAAAAGCTTTTTTCCGTTACCATCGCATAAAACCATTGGAATGGCCACCTCAAAGTCCAGATTTGAACCCAATTGAAAATTTGTGGTCAATCCTGGACAACAAAGTGAACAAATCCGATGTAACGAATAAGGATAACTATTTCGAAGCGCTTTAGAATGCCTGGCTTTCAATAGACTCACATCATTTACAAAACTTAGCTGATAGTATGCCAACACGTCTTCAGGAAGTTCTTACGGCTCATTAGTAGTGAATCGAGCCGTGTGGTTCAACACTCCTCCTAAATTCTGCGCAGTAAAGAAGGCTAGTCTAACGTTATTCGAACCTGTCAGTCTACATTTTTGTCTAACTTCGTCTAATGTTAGACGCATCTGACACATAATGTTAGACAATACCCGTGCTGATATCTAACTAGTTACTTTACGTTAGTGTTAATCTTACACGGGTAGTTAGCCATCGTTAGGCAAGCTTTTTGTAAGAAATTTATTTTAAAAAGACAAGTCAGAATAAGTTTAGAGTTCAGAACAAATTTGAAAAAGAACGAAACTAGAGTGTTCTGGTCTGGGAAGTGTTTCAAAATGCGAGCGCTTGGAAGTGATAAACATAAATCAAATTTGTTTAAAAATGATTTGAGTACTGTTTTTGGCTTCTGAAAATATCATCGAATTATGTCGAAATGCTGTATATTAGGAGATGAAATTTGTAGATGACTAATGTTTAGTGCGTAAATATATAGGTAAATGTTTTGGGTGCTACTACATATGCAAATATACCGATAAATTATAATTACTTATACAGTAAACTTCTCAAAATGAATTTTCAAATTTTACCAGAGAATTTCAGTCTCAAGGTACCTTAGCAGGATTTTGTAGCAATATAAAATGATTCATTGAATGATGATTTTCACTGAAAATAATATGCCGTACGTTGGGTTTTTCAAGTGACCTGTGCACCTTTTTCTGTAATTCAGCGTATATTTAGCCTTCACCCATTTGAGCGTCTGTTCTCCATATTAGGGGCGGCTAAAAACAGCGTCTGTACTCCATGTTAGGGGCGGCTGAGTCACCGTCTTGTTAGTGCGCCCAGGACTCTAAATACAAAAGCCGAAAGTCCTGGTGATGCTTGGGACTGTTAAACAGCAGCATCACGATGGTCCTTCTGCGAGATAGTGGGGTTGGTGGTGGGCCTTGCTAGCCGACACCATTAAAAAGGAATTGCAACGAATAATACACAAGAGTATATTTTGAAACATTCGTCTTGATGACAATTTCTGTAAGAATCTAGTGCTGAAAATATTCAATACCGAAGCAACATGGAAGATATCTTTATTATTGAGCTTTTCAGCCTCGGCGGCAGACCTGGAAGCTTTAGAACATCCCTTAAGAGGATCAAATATTAATATGACGAACCTTATAATACTTATTATTATTCTAAAATTATTTACTATTTAAATTTAATTAGAATAGCACACACACAGATGCTCTGGCAGCGCTGAAATCCACCTAGTCTGATCATGAAGCTTTAGACTAGGCACCCACTGAAAAGACGCAAGTATGTCAAAAAATATTGTCAACATTCGACTCACGCCTAAAGACTCGGTCTTTTGACATGATACGTGATGTCATACTTCCGCCTCATCAGTGGGCACCTCGACTTATGTTGGTTAAGCACGCTGAAAAGAGATCGACAGCTAAAGCGTAACAAATGCTTACACGAAAGCATGCAACTCGAACTTAAAGCTTTATGTTGGTAATGTCAAAGTTCTAACTACGTCTAACGTTAAAATTTTTCTTGCTGGGTCAATGACTTGATGTCGATTGTCTATTGTTGTAGTTTCATAGCTTGTATATGTTTCGTCAGAAGATTAGCTTCCATATGCTCTGTCAGGCAATACTTCAGTTGCACGATGCCGTCCCGAACCATATCTTTGATAAAGTTATATTTCGTGTCGATATGCTTTGCCTTGCGTTCGGCTCGATCTCCTTGAGTTGTCCTCATTAACCAGGATTGTGGAAATCAGCTGCTCACCAACGCCTTGCATTAGATTCTGGATCCACTTTATCTCCTGCAGGCACTTAGTAAGGGTGAAGTATTCAGCCTCGGTGCTGGAAAAGGCTACGTGCTTCTGCTTATGGCAACCCCATCCGATGAGTACGTCACCGTATTTACACACGAATTCCGACGACGAGAGAAAATTGCCGGTAAAATTGAATTTGTGAATCCAAAAACCTCCAGCTGTAAATAGTTTTTTTAGGGAAGTGTGAACGAACATCGCCAGAATCATTCCAAGCCCACTAATAGTACATGAGCACGATCAGGCGCGCACTCTTTTGCCAATCAAGGGGATATCCTTCCCCTTACCTATCCTGCATTGAGTATCGCTTGATCGGGTACTACCTTTCAAATAGTCCTCCGCTCAATTTCAATTATTTCTATCCAACTTTCACAGCCTGTCGTACACTAACGGAGCTATCAATACTTTCTCTTTGTATGTTCGTTACTTAATTACAAAATTACTGTTCATTCCTAAAGTCTCATGTTGATATGGAAATATTTCCTTCAAAAACCAGAATTCAGAGTTTGATTTCGGTCACTGGCATCGCCTGCCCAGTCAGCAGCCACGAAACAATCCAGCTTATTTACAGCTCCTCCAAAGTACAGTACCTTATCCAAAGTATCTTTCACATTATGCAGTATGCGCTTCACCTCCCCTCTTCTACCAAGAATTGACATGGCTATTGGCACTTCGGGTCTTGTGGTCACGGCTTTGGTAAGATTTCGGTAAATCCAATCCATCGGGTATTTAGACGGCTTAGCATCCGAATTGCTCCAGAACTCGTTCCAAGTAAACTTGCTGATCGTTGGAGTACCAACCATTATCCAGCTGAACACGTCTCCCGAAGGGAAAATCGCAGGGCCAGACAACCAAAATGCACGTATATTGAAAGTTGTTTTCCTGATATACAAACGTATATGTACGAGGGCTGTATGATATGTACCTGTGTTGGGCAAGGAAACGCAATTTCTTTTACCTCTTTTTAAATTTATTTCTCAATATAGTCTTCTTTCAACTCGATATATTTAGTCCAGCAATATTTCAACTTTTTCAAGCCATCCAAAAAATATAATTTGTTGAATTCCTCCTCTGTTGCGGCAATGACTTCCTCGTTTGACGTGAATCGCTTTTCGCCAAGCCATTTTTTTCATGTATGTAAACAAAAAGAAATCGCATGGGGCCAAATCTGGAGAATACGGTGGATGAGGCAGCAATTCGTAGCGTAATTCGCCCAGTTTTGCTGTGATGAGTTAGCTGGTGCTTAGTCATGGTGGAAAACTACTTTTTTCTCTGCCAAATGGTGTCGTTCTTTCTTCAATTCAGCATCGAAGCGGTCCAATAAATCAGCATAGTACTGCCCCGTGATTGTCCTTCCCTTCTCCAAATAGTCGGTAAAGATGGTGCCTCGCGAATCCCAAACAACGGTGCCCATGACCGTTTTCGCCTTCCTTGGAGCAGGTTCGCCGGGAGAAGTCCACTGTTTTGACTATTCTTTCATTTCAGGCGTGTAGGGATGGATCCATGTTTCGTCAGCTGTCACGAAACGCCGTAGAAAATCTTTCGGATTGCGCTTAAAAAAATTCCAAACAGTGCTCTGAAGTTGTCATGCGTATCTCTCTTAGATTTGATGTAATCTCTCTGATCTTCACCCGGCGATTTGCTAACACGATATCATGAATTTACCCGCCCTCCCCCCCTGAAACGAAAGTAGTCACTTCAATCGGACGGTCTGGACGGTCTTCATCAAAAACGGATGTTCGGCCACGCTTGAATTCTTTAAAACCAATATCTGATGGAAGTCATCGAAGGTGCATAATTCTTATAAACAGCATTCAACTTATCTTTGATTTCCTCATACGTCTTCCCATTCAAAAAAGGCAAGCGAATCACTGATCGATCTGGATATTTCTCCATGGTTGAAAACAAAAGCGAACTTAACAACTTTCAACAGCTATTAAAACAAAACTATTCGATAAATCTGTCTGAAATTTTGACAGCTATTGCTTTAAAGGCGTTAAATGATGCCCTACACATTTTGCGTTAATGATGCCATCAGTCGCTAAACACGGGTACTCGTCATACAGTCCTCGTAAGCATACAAATAGCATTGAATGCAAAAATAGGGCTTATACGTGCATAAGTGGAGGCCATATATGTGCAAGTTCCATTGTTTTCTTGTACGAATTGATTTAACATCCTATGCGATTTAATCTGGGCTGTGGCAACACTGTGTGTTTGTTTTGAGTCGCCGTTTCAATCGGCTTTTTTTTTTTATTTTTTTGGTGTGTTATTGTTTGGGGTTATTTTATTAACGTTGCGTTTTGGGCGTTTTTTGCGCTGTTTGCGCGCGCGGGAAAAAAAATTGTATATTGTTGTGGTGTTTTTTTTTTTTGTGTTTGTGTTTGTGTTGTGGTGGTGTTGTGGGTGAAACGGTGGATTCTTTTTTTTCTCCTCCCCCCCCGCTTTTTTTTTTTTGTGCGGCGCGGTTTTTTGTGTGGGGGGGAAAAAAAAATAATTTTTTTGGTTTGGGGGGGGGGTTTTTTTGTTGTGGTGGGGGGGGGGGGGTGGGGGCGCGCGTGGGTCGGCGGGGGGGGGGGGGGGGTGGGGGTGGTGATGTGGGCAAAAAAAAAAAAAACAAACCTAAATCTAATCTAATCTAATCTAATCTCACACTAACGCAGCCAATTCTTGAAAGCATCCTGGAAAATGACGTCTTCTTGAATGCATCATTTTTCTTGTCACCGGCCAGGCCAACTGCGTAGCATGTACCGCAGAGAGGATTCCAAGAAATAGAGCGATTCCAGAAAGAGTGTCTGAAATCGCTCTACTACTTCGAATCAAGGGAAGGAAGAAAGCGTGGACCTCCCGTACCAAACGCCTCCATATAGAGTTAAATAATGTGATAATTTGTATTTATCGTTGGAAGCATAGATGCTAGAAAGATTAGTTTATGCTCCTTTTGCCTGTGGGTGGACTTTTGGCATTTGAACCAAAAGCCTGGCAATAATTTGCCAAGGTTATAGCGCCTTATCTCGCTCACTGAAATTTAGATTGAAATTTAAAATTTACAGAATAATACACTGTGCTTCCACTATATACAAGCTCATCGATTTAGCACCACCCGGGGGAGACTCGGTCCTATACCCAATGATTTCATTATCTCCAATCCGCTCAACCAATCGCAATTTTTTTGTGATATAGTGGACGGATTATTATAATTTGAGATAACTCAATGCAGACGTCTTCCAAATTTGGCAGATCGACAGGCAATCGGTGGAGACCCACCTGGTACCTCATAGCAATATGCTTAGAGGCGGACCGGAAGATTTGATGAGCTACCTCCCCCCAAAACAAACCCCCCAAACCCCTAAAGTAAAAAATCATGTAGGGGGAAAAAAACAAACCAAAAAAAAATTTACCCGTTTTTCTCAACCCAAACCCAAAAACCCGGGGGTTTGGGGCGGGCCCGGAAAATTTATGTTTTCGTTTGGGGGTTGGTTTTTGGCGGAGCAGAAAAAAAAAAACCCCCACCACAAACCCTTCATGTGTGGGGCGGCGGAGTCGCAACCCCCCCCACCCGGGTTTTGGGGGGGGGTAAATCTAAATTCGGGCGGGAGTTGTTGGGTCTATCTCTATCTCTTTTCGCGGGGGGTGTCGGCGGGGGGGGGGGGGGGGTTTAAACAAGCAGCCCGCACCGACGACGTGGAGGTTTTAAGACTAGGAGCCAACGGAAAGGACGTCACCTCTATGTCTTTCATCTCCTTCAAAATTTGACTGAGTGCAGTTCTGAAGGAAAAAGCTCTCTCATCATCAACGTGGCCGAAAGGCATCTATTTCCGGAAATATAAGGATAGCAGATCAGCCGCAAATTTTTGGAAAACCTTCCTAAACTCCGACTCATGCATTATTTGGAAACCGTACGTCCCGAACTGTTCAGTCGGCGTCAGGAGATGGAGCCATAGAGGAGGAATAACTAAACCGCGACGCACAGTAAACAGTACCATATAGACCTCTTCTCAGTTCGACACAGTCCCGACTTTTGCTGTCGTCGTTCATCGTAGTCGTCGTGGTCCTGATGTTGCTTCTGACGAAGAGGTTCTCTAAACTGCGAATTCAGGCAAGTACCCGCAACGATGTTCTAATGGCTAGTTCCAGCCGTCAAAGTCGTCCCGCCCTGAGTCTAGTGATGGGGACAGGGCTCTCCAAGCTGCCATCCATGTCACGTATCCTTCATCTAATGACGTTGCTCAGGCTGATGCTGCCTCATCTTTCAGATCGCTGCCTGCCGAATCCTCCGCCCCCTCATTGACAGCCCTTATGTACTACCAGAACGTAGGTGGTATCAACAGTTCGCTCGCCGAGTACCAGTTGGCATGCAGTAACGCATGCTACGATGTTTACGCCTTCACGGAAACCTGGCTTAATATAAACACATTATCGAAGCAACTGTTTGACGACACGTATAATGTCAACCGGCTAGACCGATCGTCGCTCAATAGCAACAAAAAATCTGGTGGTGGAGTTCCTCTTGCCGTGCGCTTAAAATTCGAATCTCGACTTATGAAGCCTGCAGAAGACTCTACGGTTGAATATCTTTGGGTGGCTTTATCTACTAAAACCGGGAGTCTGTTTATCTGTGTGGTCTATATTCCCCCCGATCGTGTTAGCGACAGCAGCCTTATCGAAAAGCACGCTCTTTCTTTGGATTGGAACGTGTCACAAATGGGACCCAGCGACAACATCGTCATCGTGATTTTAACCTCAGCACGATTTCATAGATCATCGATACTAATGGCTTCCGCTATCCAGACAATTCCTGTTCGTCATTCAGACCGGCATCTCTCTCCTTGCTTGACGCTTATTCTACCGCCAGACTTCGGAAAGTTAATGGCATTCCGAACGCGAATAACCGTTTGCTGGATCTATGTTTCATTAGCGAAGAATTGGGTCAAAGATGTTCCGTTTTTCAAGCTCCTACACCACTTGTCAAAAGCTGCAGAAATCATTCCCATCTGCTACTGACACTGGGGTTTAATCCTAAGTACAGCTTCCATGACAACATCGAAAACGTTTATTATGACTTCACCCATGCTGACTTCCTGGAATAACTTTCTCGCCGGCGTGAATTGGAACACGAGCCTTGCAAACGGGGATGCCAATTCTGGTGCCTCGACTCTGTGTAACATTTTGCTGAACGCTGTTGATCAATTTGTGCCTAAGAAACTCAACCGTAAGCCTCCCAAACCTGCTTGGTCTAATTCCGACCTCAAACATTTGAAACGAGTTAAAAGGGCTGCTCTTAGGAAACACAGCAAATATCGCACCGATTCTACGAGGACAATTTACGCACGCGCCAACGACGACTACGACACCTCAATAACAGCTTATACAACTCTCATCAGTCTCAATTGCAGAGCCGTCTCAAAACGAAACCGAAAAGCTTTTGGCGGTTCGTGAATGAACAACGGAAGGAAACCGGTTTACCCTCCACTATGACTGACGGCACTCATGAAGCTGACTCTGTCGCGGATATCGCCAACTTGTTCCGTACGCAGTTCAGCAGTGTCTTCTGCGACGAAATGTTGGATGCCGAGGGCCTCGAAGCGGCTACTAGCAATGTTCCCCGTTTGTCTGTATTTGGATCTGCACTCACTATTCATAGTGATATGGTGATTTCAACCGGGAAGCAGATGAAAAACTCAACTGGATGCGGTCCTGATGGTATTCCTTCAATTGTCCTGAAGCGTTGCTTGCTCGCAAAGAACACTTATTTTGGTAAAACAATTTTATCATTTGCACGTGTTGTTGGATGCTATAACGCTCCATGGTGACTTGGAAAGACACATTGAATAAATGATAGCTAATTTGACACTTGTAGTTTCAAAAATATGACTATAATCAACTGTCAAAGTTAGGAAATCTTTAATGGAAAACCTTTTATTATGATTTTTTTTTATGCTGTGATCAGCAAATGAAGGCGCGTAATCAAGTTAGAGAACTGCAAAACCACAAGGTACAAACAAATTGATTTGTGGGGCATAGTTAGACCTACGCTTCACTGAATCAAAAATATATTCAAGATTTCACTTTACATCGATGTAATTTTTAATATTAACAATAATTAGGACCATGTGTACCGATGGGCGAACAGCGCCAGTAATTATTCCTTCTCGAGACAATTGATCAACCTGTTTCTAAATTCCAGATCCCACGATGCAGCTGCAGGTGACCACCGATGGTACTGCTATGGGTCCGATAGCAAGTCCATCACCCACGTCTCGCAACCAGTTCGTATCTCCGGTGAACAAAGGTCGAATGGTTCCACTCGGCCAAAACACACCATCGAGTCCGGTTTCCAACTTCCAGCATCCGGGGATGCCCGGGCGTCCTATGTCGGTTTCATTGCAACAGCAACAGCAGCAGCAGCAACAACAGCAGCAGCAACAGCAACAACAACGTCAACTCCCCGGACAGCAACGACTCAATCAGAGCCCCTTCTCTCCTCAATCTCAACCTCCGCAATCGCCACACGAGATGCTACCTGGTTCACCGGCCAGTCAACCCGGAATTGATCCGTTCGCCAGACCACCCTCCGAAGGCGTTCAGGATAGCTACATGCATCATTCTCCGCAAACACCGCGCTCAGTCGGTCATCAGAGTCCTATACAGACACCAAATCGCAGCCCAGCCTATTCTGGCCAACCAATGCCTAATTCTCAGGCCGCAATGAGAATAAATCTGGATACACCGTACGCACAGGCTCCAGGGACACCTAGGCCTCAATTTTCCGGAAATCCAGGCCGTCAGACAGTCTACGCCAGACCAGGTGACCTATTCGGTCCTGTTCCCAATTCTCCATTCACATCTCCACGTTCAGATGGTTTCAACCAACCTGTCATTCAGGAAGGCAACCGTCAGTTGCGAGATCTTCTCCAGCGACAACAACTGCCAACCACCGGTCCTAGCCCAGTAATGGTGCAATCCCAACAACCAACATTGCAATCACCGCAACCCATGCAGCCTCAATCTCCCTTCATGGATGACCCGCAATCAGCCGTACAGTTACAACAAACACAACAACAACAGCAGCAACAACAGCAACAACAACAGCCGCAGCAGCAAATACCTCAACATCAACAATTACCTAATCCGCAAATGCAATCTGCACCTATGGACAATGTTACCTTCAGGCAACCTCTGCCTCCGAATATGATGACTCGGCCTCGGTTGCAAATGTCTGGAAGTGGAATCCGGCAGCAGGGTCCCAATATGGTTCCAGGACCAGGCGCTCCCGGTATCCGACAGCAGATCGTTCGAACTGCCGCAGGCGGTCAAATGTTGATTACTCAACAGCTACAGCAGCAGCAGATGTTACGACAACGCATGCAATTGCCTAATCGTCCCGACGGACCTTTTATTGGACAAATGCAACCTGGAGGACACATTTCATCCCTCGGACAACAGCAAATTGGGCAAATGTCGGGTTCATTGACTTCTCAGACAGATCAGCAAAATATTGCCTTGCTAGCACAGAGGTTGGCCGGTGAAGGAGATGCGCATGTGCCTCCGTCAAATGTTACTCCGACTAGTCCTGCAGGTATTGCACATAGCGGAGCAAATCCGGCGCAGCAATCTTCTTCGTCGCAGCCAGCAAGTGGTGGAGAGGGCGCCTCCGAGATACCTGATAGTGTTTCGGCTGAACTAGAAAAACTTGAGCAAGAGGACAATACTGGAATTGGCGAGGTGGAGGGAGTTGGAGATATACTTGGTGGGTTAGGAGACGACGACGATGAACTATTAGATTCATTAACGGCTGAGATGGGCGCAGATTTTAATATTTTGGAATATGCCGATCCGGAACTTGATACGACGGATGGTGAGAAGTCCAATTTATTGGATAGTTTGGAACTGGATGAACCTGAGGGAGATAAATCAGAGGACAAAGCGAAGGCGGGTCCACCAGGAGATCCGAACAAACCGGATGGTGATGATAAGACTGATGATGCCAAGGCGGCACGATCCACCACGGTGGTGCAGTCCACTGTAATGACGACTTCTAGTTCGGTGGTTACTCAACAGCAACTATCTTCAGGAATTATGGTGCAAAGTCAGCAGCAGCAGCAACAGATGATGCAAACTCAGCAAATGCAAACAATGCAGCAACAATTACCACCTCATCATCAGCAACAACAACCGTTGCAAGTGATGGGACAGCAACAACAACCAACACAGCTGCAACAGTTGATTGGCAGTGGCCACCAAATGGGTCCACAACCTCAAGGTCAACCTCAGCAACTTCAACAGCAACTGCTTGCGGGACAAATGAAAACAATACGACAAAACATGCTAACGCCGGCGCATCTTCAACAAATTCAGCAACAAATGCAGCAACAGGTCAGAAAAGAACTGACCATTTTCAGCTGGTCCTAGGTTCCATTAATTTTTCGAATTTTTTTTGCAGGTTCAACAAGCTGCAGCAATGGGAAAGCCAATGCCTGTTGGAACGCAGTTGCTTTCGAAAGAAGGTGCTATCGGGGTAGTTACGGCTAATAATACAGTCTCTGTGCGCGTTTCAACAGGGTAAGTCAAAAATCTTAAAACAGCAATCGATGTGTAGACTCATGCGTGTTGTCATTTTAATTAGCTTGCTGAATCAATCGCGGATTCAACAGTTGAAACTTGGCCATCCGGGTGGAATGGTTCAGCAGAGTATGATTCAAGGTCAACAACAGACTCGAATCGTCCAACAGATTCAGGGTAATCGAATAATTCAAACCGTTGCAAATCCTAACCAGCCGGGACAACCGATCGGTGTAGGCCAATCGGTCCTTCATCAACAGTTGCAGCAACCTAACCAGCAACCTGGCACTGCATCGGTAGCTAGTGTACCAGGTCAGCCACAGCCACCTCCACCACCCTACCCAGAACCGCCACCACCGTATCCGGGAAGCCAACCTGGTGCTATGCCGGGCGCGTCTACGGTCAATCAGGTTAGTGATATTTGTTTGTTTGTATTCACCGATTTCAATATGCTATTTGCAAGTTCGTTTATATGTTTATTGAATGATTGGTGTGATTGTTTAAGTATTTGGATATATAATCAATTCACAAAAACATTCAAACGTGAATTTTGCTATAGTTGAAAAAAAAAAACAAAGACAAGTACCAGACAAATTGTCATTAAAAGTTCGTTCCATTTCGTTTCTACCATTTTTTTCTTCTTTTATCTTCTCATGCATGTTTGTAAATACAAAAAAACGCGAATCAAATAATCTTAAACTTTTTGAAATCGCTCATCCCCCTATACCGATTATGCCGAATGTGTTCCATTTGAATGTGGCCGTTCTTCCTCTCCGACAAATCGCCAAAAACAATGAATGAAACTCGCCTAACAAAGCATTACCAAATAACGCATCCACCGCCGCCGCAGCCGCCGCCACCACCACCACCTCAGTCACAACCGCAATTGCAAACCCTGCCTTTACCACAACCACCATTACCACTACCGCCAACACCACCAACATCACTACCATATTTACCACCACCAACACTTCCTTCTCCTCCTTTGATGGGTTCCTCCCCGTATGGAGCGGTGGTGCAGCCATACAGTCACCAGCCTTCGAGTGGCTTGATGCCCCCGATGGATCGTCATCACCAAATGGCTGGGCCGCATTATGGCAACTATGCGCAAAGAAATTACTATCCCGGTATCTCCGCTGCAAGACGATCGTTGCTGCTAAAGGTGAGCCAAGCCAAAAGTCTGTCCTCAACAAGCAACTTCTCACGGAGCCAGAAAACTTAGAACGCAGTATGAAATCCAATTTGCACCACCAGCATCCAGCCGATTGAGAAAAATCGAAATGGTTTTTGACTAGCGTAGTATTGTTTTCTTTCCTTTCTTGTTTTTTGTTCAATTTGTAGTGCCACGCACGACTCAAGCTTTACTAGTAACTCGCTAATAGCCGACTTAGGATCATTGCCGTTGATTGTTGATCTTTTGCGAAATGTTCTTAAAATGTTCCTTGGTTCGTTAGTGACATTTTTCAAAATTAGTATTTATTTCACGTTCTGTACGAACAATACGAGTTGAAGCGTATAGGGCCTTTACTCTCCGAAATTGGTACTCTCAAACAGGTGTTACTCGTTCGAAATACTGTACAGGTGATTTGAACACCGTGCTTTGAGTTATTCGTAACTACACGGCATGACTCGTCGGACGGAGCTTGGTCACCTCTCAAATGTTTTGAGACGCCACTACCATGGGGAACTGACATTCTCAAAACGGATGAGCCACCCTACCGCCCGCATTCGGCCAAGGTACCACCTTTCAGATAGGAAGTAAAGCCGTTGGTCCCGACCCATGACTTTGATATGTATGATCCAAGTTTTTTTTCCTGGTGTGGCAGGCCAGCTATTGCAGAAAGTCACGATAATACAGAATAAAAAATTAACAAAAACGTTCCGTTAAAAACGACTTTACATTCCTTCAATGTGAATGCAAAAATTCCAACCATTTTCCAAAAGTTTTCTAATGGACCGTATGGACATTTTCGTCTTGTCAACAAATTCAAATAAAATGGGTTGATACCGTGACCTGCCCTAATCCCGTGCAGCGCCTAACGCCGTGCTTTCAACATAAAATCAGGAATATTTTGAGATCTTGATAGATTATTTTACAAATTATTACCGCAAATGTTATAGAATATAACCAGCTTCACTAAGGCATCACTATTTTGAGGTCTAGTCACACGCTCACGAATTAAAAAAATAAAAAAAATTTTTTTTGTCACGAACTGCCATTTTTTAGCTGCTTAGATGCGTTGTAATGGACGTGAAACAAACTTGGTTTTGTTTTTTTTCAGTGAAAATCATGTGAAATGAAAGTGAAACGAATCGATTGTGTTGCTGCAGGTATGGATAATCGATTTAACATAAAATTAACTCAACTATCTTAGTTTTCGTGCATTTTTGGTATCAAAATCTTAACTACTGATTAAGGGCATCGCCAAATTTATGATTTCCTAATTCCGTGTTTGAGTTTCTGTTCCAGAGTGGCTCTGAAAAAACGAATTCAGTACACTGTGGATCGATTGCACAACGCTTAGACCTTGTAAGAAGTGGAGCCACCATTCGATATAGCTGCCTCTCGAGATGAGTTATAATGTAAAGCCGGAAAGAACAATCCGCGATAAAATCAAGAACCGGTACACAAATTCACTTGGAGCTCCGACAGTTGAGGGTGAGAATCGTATTGTCAAATGAATTGTTGACATGGCCAAAGCGGGATTCCCTGTAAAACCCAACACATTTGAGCTAATGCAGCTTAGTACCTAAGACAGATGAAAATCAAGAACCCTTTCAAAAATGGAGTTCCAGGAAGGGTAGGTTGCCGGTTTTTGGAAACGCCATCCAACCATTTCGCCAAGGGTGCCAAGCACTTTGTCTAAAAACAGAACCATCGTAACCGAATAACTAGTGAGACGGTGGTTTCAAGAAGTTACTTCATTTATCAAAGAAAGTCATTTGGAGGGACCGATGAGAAATCCAAAGCATACCTCGAATATTTATGATCTTTAATAGAAGAAACAGAAGTGAAGTGGATAGAGGGAAATTTGAAATTAATGTTCAATATTAGAAATTTTTTTATGAATAAAGTTCTGGAAACTATGCTTTGACTATCGCTAGAACTCCATGCTGGAAGTGCGCGGAATTAGGGAAATTTTTGTATTGAACTATTTATAATTTTTTTATGGTTCAGCCTTACAAAGCTGAGTAAATCAAATTTTTGCTTCATAATGTATACCATGCATAATCGAATGACGATTGAAGAAATGCAAATTGTTGTGAATTAATTTTTTTAAACGGGTTTCAACTTGCAGCGTCACTAACCTCACGGTAATAGGGCATGTCACGGTAAATGACTCCAAACAAGATAAGAATTTTGTCTCGAAAATTAGGATTTAATCAAAATCTAGCCAATTGTGAATATTTTACCAATTGGAATTTAATCGTGTGTATATTCTCAATAGTTATTTTCCTTTGAAATAGGCAGTCTTACTCAAAAAAAAAAAGAAGGAATTCAATGGTGCAATGCCAAATTCCAAAATGTCTCGGTGATACACGAAGTCGATGAAGAAAGCTTTAGACTACCTATAAGGACATAAAACAAAACTTGAAAGGTCATTAGGAATGATAACGAATTATGTCAGGGGTGCTTTACGGAATAGTTTATGGTTTGATGGGGAATTTGTCATTATTTTAGATCACCACGCGAGCCTTAGTATTTTTTTTGTACAGATAACCTAAGATGTTTGAATCGTAATGCTTCGAGAAACCTCATCAAACTGCATACAATGTAACGTTACAATTTATCGGACTCTAATTGAAGAACAAGATGATCACATCAATATTGGCAGACAAGCGTATGGCAGCTGCAATATTTGTAATAGACATACAAGAACATTTTTTGAATGAAACCACGTAGACTATGCAGCAGGCTAGAACCACCGTCAGAGGTGATAATCCAAGGAGTTCTCGGATGACCTTAAATACTTGCAAATCAGAGCTGGTGGGTTCTCACCCCAGTCTATTATCAATTCCAGGCCGCCGGGGCTTCTGACACGACAAGAAATGGAAATGAAGCCGTGGGTCCCAGCCCATGCGATGATGGGTTTGATATGCAGGGCCCAGGTCGTCTACCTGGCATGACGACATGTGTGGTGTGTGAGAGGGGGGACCCTTCTAGTGAGGTGTCGACAAGAAGCCACTACCAAAAGCACCATATTTGATCCGTAAGTCCATCGAAAAATGCGCTGGCAATATTGAAGGAGGTTTCCCTGAAGAAGGCGAAAAAACTTATGCACTGAAGGTCAGACGAGCCGATCAAGTTAAGAGATTAATGGCAATGAAAGCGTTAACTGGTGGTACACCGATCGAGATTGTTGACCACCCAGTTCACAATATTACAAGATGCGTCGTGAGCTGTGGTCGAATTACGGAGGCACCCAAGCGTTAACTGATGGTACACCGATCGAGATTGTTAACCACCCAGTTCAAAATATTACAAGATGCGTCGTGAGCTGTGGTCGAATTGCACCCGATGCCGATATCAAAGAGATGCTGGACGATCAGTACAATTTCGAGGTAGTCGACTTCAGAAGGATCCAAAGACGCGGTGAAGGAACAACGAAAATCAACACTCCAACGATCATCCTAAACATCAAAGGAACGACGTGCCCGGAGTTCGTTGACTTTGGGTACATACGTTGTAGAACGAGGAAGTATTACCCATCACCCATGCAGTGTTTCAACTGCTGGGCTTTCGGCCATTCGAAGGCACGTTGCAGACAGTCAACACCCACCTGGGGTACCTGCTCGGGTGGTCACCCGTGTTCTGAAGGAGGTCCTAAATGTAACGAACCGGTCTACTGCAAACGGTGCAACTCGGCAGATCACAGCCATGCTTCCCGGTCTTGTCCGGCATACAAAATAGAAACCGCTATCCAAAGATTAAAGGTAGACCAGGGAGTTACATACTCCGGAGCCCGTTGCTTTTTCGAAGCCCATAACCGAACAATCTCCTAGGCACAAGTTACTACTGGTAACCCAAATGCTTCCCAGACACCAGCACAAGGAACCCCCTCAGATCCAGGTATTATTCAGGCAATTTTGGAATTAAACAATAAGGTAGACTATCTAATGAAGGTTATCGAGGAGAAAGATAGCCAGATAGCGTTACTGCAAACTCGCCAGCATGATGCAATCCAACCTGCCCAGCCCGTTCAGCCCAATCAGGTCGACATCCTCACCCAATTTGGAGAAAGCTGTAATGGAAAAAGATCAGAAAATTGAACGACAATCGAAATTACTAAAAATATCCGGTACTCTCCTTAACAAATTGAAGAACTCCTCTACGACTACCCAAGCATTGAAGCATAACAAAGCTGCGGCCACTGTAAATGCCGAAGAACCATCTACTGTTACTATCCCATCCAACTCCTGCCGAAGTTCCATACCCGATAGCGTTAACCCCTGATCAAAAGAAAAAAGTGAAGAATTACATAGCCCGACCATGAACAACAAATTTGATCCTGCATCCAACCTTGAAGAAGAGCATTCATGAAAGGAAGCTCAGCTCGGTTTGTCCTCGGAGATTCTGAGCCTTTCCTCAAAATCCGACTCCAGTATGAATGACACCGTAGTACCTAATCCTGAAAACAAACAACCAACACCAACTAAGAAGGTTGAACTAATGGTTCAGCGGATAGACAAGGCAGCAAATCAGTCGAATACTCCAAATGACCAACGCCCGTCATCTCCTAGTACGGGCTCATCGAAGAAACAACGTTCTGGCAACGTCAAGGGCGATAAACCGGCCACGGACCGCAGCAATCGATCACGATCACGGTCTCCATTGTAGACCTAAATGGCTACCAAAACCAGTCCACAAGTTCCACAACGAACATGAAGAGGATGAAGATTGCTGCAGTAATGTCGGGACGGACAAGGGTACAATAGCCTATTCCCCGACGGATAATGAAGAAATGAAGACAAACGAAACAGCTATGAAGATAGGGACGGATAAGGGAGGAAACTCCCATTCCCCTATGGACGACGCGGGAGCAGTAACGCTGTCAGGAGAAACGGACGATGCAAACTCTTTTCCGTCCGTCGGGTCATCTCTGATGTTACTGGGTGAATGCCTTTCACTTGGTCACAGTGGAGCTCTGATGCGTTCGGACACCACCAACCCCAGTCGAACATACCGATCACCACCGATTGCTTCAACATCTGGCTTATCCGGTCCTAGCTTGTCGTTGTCGGCTTCGATCAGTAGCCAGCAACCACGAAGATCAGTCCGAATTGCAAACCGGAAAGAGAACCCGATTCTACCGATGCCACTAAACACGCTTACCGATTCGCAAAGGTACGATACGTGGGTAGCTAAAAAGAGCGGCAATCTACTACCTAGAGCTGGCCCTTTGTCGCAAAACCCCATTTTCTCGGCAGCTCCTTCATCTCTGCCGGCAGCGGGGTCCACACCGTCTGCCTCTACCGATGGAGCTCTGGCGGGGTCCACGATAACGGACACGTGCTCATCTCGATCAGAACACAGTCAGCTGCTTTCGCAATCTGTACCTTCAACTACGGGAAAAAATAGCCTACAGCCTCCCCGATCTGAAACCAAAAGGAAGCGCTTGAGAACTGGCCCCAGTACCGTCAAGCAAACGAATCTCGCCCTTCAATGGAACATTAATGGACTATACAACACCTTCGGCGAATTGGAGATTTTAGTCCGCGAAAACACGCCGTCGATCATCGTTCTTCAAGAAGTAAATCGGAAACTTCAACGCTCATCGCCCCAATTGGGGGTTGCAAACAGCGGACACGAGAGACAACATCTTGGCTGACCTTTTTGAACAGCTGGAGTTGTCGATTTTAAATGATGGCTCGAGCACGTTCACTCGTGACAGAAACAAAACGGCAATCGATATTTCGGTGGCGAATCTCGACATCATTGCTAAACTGACCTGGCAAAAACATGATGATCTCCATGGTAGTGATCATTATCCAATCCTGATCACCTATGATGCTCCCGCTCCTACGATCACCCGTCGCTCTAAGTGGAAATACTCCGAAGCGGACTGGACCATGTTCTCCCTCATTGTGGATCTGAAAATCGGCAACGAAATCGCACCCAATATCGAATTTTTTTTTTTGTAGGTATCACAGTGGTAGCCGGCCCTTACTTTTAATCTGCACTGGACCCTTTTATTGGCAAAATTCGCTACTATAAGCCTCTATTTTAAATCAACACACAGAAGTTCCTAGGCTATGTTGCCCATTTGGTCACTGTTTTTATCGTGATGATTCAAATAGTTATAATAAAATTGATTCGCTTTCATGTATTGTGTATGTTCTTGTCCATGTTGAGTTTTCGTCAGTGTACTGTGTATTTTTGTGTCTTGTCTTATTCGTAATAATGTGTACGTGATTATAGTCTGTTATTGTGTTTGATAGATACAGTATTTCTATTTGATTCCCGGATTACATTGTACTTATTTATAACCAAGTCTCATGTATTCGACATCCCCTTGCAATCCTATAAATTTTTCTGGAGAGCTTACCTGTATGATGTGCAGCCACATACTGCACATACATGGCTGAACAGCTGCTTGAATTCCACAACCGCTCGCGTCCATGCAACCATCATTGCAAAACCGCATGCAAACCAAGGTTAGTATGAAAAGGTGAAGAAAAAAAAGATTTTAGTGTTTGGTGTATGGAGATTATAGGTGATATTCTCACAGCGACTCTTTGTTTTTTTGACTGAAAATTTTGAGTCACTCTAAACTAACCATGAAACAAAAAAAAAATATATATATATAATAATTGCTTGGCTAAACCCTAAATTACAGCCTACCCTACAGCTTGTGATCTAGTTGCTATCCCAAATTTCAATATATTTCATATAAGACCTAGTTAGAAACTTTGAGACTCGTATCTAGCGGGTTTACTTTATTTGTTTATCATTTCTATTAATTTCAAGTGTGATATGAAGGGTACTCATTGCCTCGCATTACAACCGATTACAACCGATTTGCCGTTTTTGAACTTTAAAAATAAGGAGGTAATACGAAAACAACGACCGTATGCTATTGTATATGACTCATCAAACACTGCTACAGATGTAAGCCACATGGATAGGTTTATTCTATAGCTTCTAATGGTGTTTCCTAAGCGGGCCCTTGGTCTGATACCCTGATCATAACATTCACCCCTTTCAAAAATAGTGCAATTACATTCAGTTATTAGAAAATTAGTAATCCAGATATTATGATTATTCATTCCATAAAACAAATGGATGAATAACAACATAAATTGCCACGGAAATGAAAAGTGTACTTTAAGTCTTTTCCCTTCGATTGAAGGTAAGAAGTCTAAGTGTGAATTGCGGCATAACCCGCCAGTATCACACTTTATGTTAGTGCCTTTATATAAACGTTCTACGACGTGGCAGTCAAAAAAGACTAGAATTAGTGATACTTTCACTACTGGTCAAATTCTTGGTCTAACATGCATGTTTATAGCACGTGAGGGATCCCTTCAATTCAAGAGACTATTAAAGTAAAGCTAACCGATATGGAGAAGAATTGTTCAATGACCTCAAGGCTACTCCCTAAGCGGACCCTCCGCGTCCTACTCTTTTCATTAAACCCTATCCTTTAATTCTTTGTCAGCATCTCTCCTAAGTAAAACTTTCCGATGACCTTTGTTCAGTTCGAAAGGTCTGATCCCTAGCTTAATAATATTTTGTTAGAGTTTGTGCTTTGATCACGGTTGTCGTATAGACCCCACATTTGAATTATAATATATATTTGAATTGTATGTACCTGAAACATCAGGACTTATTATTAGTTGCTCACAATCATGATCAAAACACTCACCCTTTTCAATAATGAAGCGAACAATAAGATTATTAATGATACCAACTGTATAGGTATATTTGATGTTTACTGAATGACAATTAGAGAATAAGCAACAATTAAAAAAAATGTCAAGCAGATGAAAAGGGCACTTTTTGTCGTTTCCCTAAATTATTTGATATCAGGTATTTGTAGATTGTTCCTAGCTTCGTCTAAGAGTGAATTGCGGTTAAGCCCGCCAGTATCACATCTGTTTCAGTGCCTTCAATTAAACGTACTACGACGTGGCAATTTAAAGAAAGCAGAGTGTGATACTATCACTACTGATCATGTTCTTGGTCTCCCATGTTGGCCTTTTGCATGAGATTAGCCCTCTCACCTACGACAAGGTGACAACCATGATCTTCGAGAGGGTATCTGCGGAAACATGTTCCATTTCGTGAAGAACTTCCTCACCGATAGAACCTTCGAGGTCCTTGTGGGCAACAGCAGATCACGAACCTTCCGGGAAGAGACTGGAGTTCCTCAGGGATCTGTTTTGGCAGTCACGTTATTCCTGATTGCTATGAATAGCATTTTCAGGGTACTACCAAAAGGATGCTGCATCTTCGTCTACGCGGACGATATCCTGCTAATCGTAGTCGGCGACACACACCGAGCACCGAGACGAGATCTCCAAGCGGCAACAAACGCCGAGGGAAAATGGGCAAAAGAGCACGGCTTCAGTTTTTCTGCATCCAAAAGCGTCCGTACGACAATCTGCCAAGCCAACCATCGACCTCCGAGCACGTCTATCACAGTCAACTCAGCAAAAATCCCTTATAAACGAACCATTAAGGTTCTGGGTGTGACCATCGATTGCAAGTTAAGCTTCAAAAGTCATTTAGATCAACTAAAGAAGAGCTGTGCAACCAGGTTGAACATCATCAGGACGATCTCGAAACCACATCGTAGTAACAACTGGGACATCCGTCTACGCGTGGCGCAAAGGCCATTATCAACAGCAGGCTGCTTTACGGACTGGAACTCACCTGCATTGCGAAAGACAGCTCCCTGCACATGATAGCACCAATCTATAATAGCTACATCAAAATAGTCTCAGGTTTGCTTCCTTCCACTCCGGCAGCGGCAGCCTGCAATGAAATCGGGGTCATGCCCTTCGATATGGCCGTCGATAAGGCAATCTGCTCTCGAACGGCAAGTTTTTTGGAGAAGACTAGTGGAAACGAAACCACGTATATGTTGGAAATCTCTAACGGAATACTGCAGGCGATAAACGGCTCAAACCTCTACCGCCAATCGCAAAGCTGTACTGGTATGGGCCAAGAAAATGGAATAGCACACCGATGAAAATTGAACGCCGAATCAAGAACAAATTCAAAGAGGGAGACAACACAACAATGCTAAGGAAATCGGTTCGGAGCCTGATCAACGAAGAGTACGCAGATCAACAAGTGCGTTTCACCGACGGCTCCAAGTCACGCCATGGGGTTGGCTTCGGGGTTCATTCTAGAAACAACGGCATCAATATAAGCAACAGGTTACCGGAACGAATGCTCGGTTTTCCTCCAGCGGAAATAGCTGGAATATTCGAGGCTGTATCGATGCCCTCCGACGACCCGATTCTCATCGTATCGGATTCAGCATCGGCAATTGAAGCACTGCAAGCAAACAGACCTGGACATCCCTAAATCCAGGCTATTATTCAGCAAGCGCCTACATACACCACACTGATGTGGATTCCCGGCCATTGCGGAGTGATTGGCAACGAAACCGCCGATCAGCTCGCAGGATCAGGGCACACCAAAGAATTTATAACCCAGGACGTTCCCCTGGACGATGCTAAATTGTGGCTGAAAAAACACCTGTGGCTGAAGACCACCAAGTGGAACCAGTCAAACGGACTCTTCCTGCGGAAGATAAAGGGTACCACAAGAAGATTCGAGGACCTATTGTCCCTCAAAGAGCAACGAGTGATGTCCCGCCTTTGAACGGGGCACTGTAAAATTACGCACAACATGGGCGGTGGTCCATTCCACGCAGAATGCAACTACTGCAAAGTTCGGAAAACCGTTGAGCACATCCTTTGCGTGTGCCCAATCTACGAGCAGCTGCGTGTTCTACATGGGATAACGGGCAGCATCCGAGACGCCCTCGGCGATGACCCGTCTAGGGCAGCACCACTTTTCTGTTTCCTCAAGGAGGCGGACCTTTTCTACAAAATCTAGTACTTCTGACACCAGCCACGAAAAACCTAGTAGAACCAACAATCAATGTGAAACTAGCGATTTGAAATTGGTTCACTGTTGTTGAACCCCTAGTTCCGAAGTATACCTTGCAGTGTGCACCTTGCCATGCACTCTTGTGCTTTTCAGTACCTTTTGGTACTAGTATCTTTGTTTTTGTTTTGATTCGCTATGTTATTTTGACAGAATATTTGAGAGTGTTTGTGTGTGCGTTACGGTCTTAGGGGCGAATCATTAAGCTTGGGACCGTGCTTGGGACCGGTGTGCTAGTACTTCCTGAGCCAAAAAAAAAATCGTTTTCTTCATGACTATCCACCTGCTGCCAGAACGGTCACCATTGGAATGCCTAAACAGAGAAGGAAGCCAAAAACTCAACAACGTGGAGCTCACTCCCCTTCTAATAAGGCGAGAATGTAGCTTGGAAGCTCATGTTGGTCGCTCTCCTACCAATGGCTTGGGGCCATCAGTCGGGAGTCATAGACGACCACGAAAAAGTAAACAAAAAAGCCAGAACAGCAGGAGGAAAACCAAGGAGTAATAGGAGTGGAGGCCGGAGAAACGTGGTTTTGCCGATAAAACCTTAAACCCTCCAACCCAGATCCTGCCCAAACCGACCTTTCGCCTCCAACCCACCGCCCACATCGCCACAACAACACCGAATTGGCGAAATTAGGAACAAATTGATAAAGGTAAATCTGAAAAGACTGGAAACGAGGGCTCAGTGAAGTAATAAAAATTAAAACAAGTGTGTTCACTAGCTCAGTACAAGAAAGAATGACTTTTATTCAATAGCTCTTCACAGCGGAAGTAGTAATGTCAAAGTAGAGAATGGTTGCCAGATTAACAGTCAGAAATAAAGCGTTGCTGTATGAACCGGGTGGTTCAACACTCCTTCTCAACGTTGAATGGCCTGATGCCAATCGCCTCTCTCAGTTGTTGTAGCTTGGTTGCTTGCAGCGGTTTTGTTAGCAGATCGGCTTGCATATGCTCTGTCGGACAGTATTGAAGACGCACGACACCATCTCGAACCATCTCCTTTATGTAATTGTACTTAGTGTCGATGTGTTTAACTCGCTTCTCCGTACGGTCACCTACAGTCAGCGCGATGCAGCTCTGATTGTCCTCTTGAACTACAATCGGAAAATCCATCTCTTCACCAACGTCTAGCATCAGCTTCCTGATCGATTGCACTTGCTGAAGGCATTCTGCCAAGGCGATGTATTCGGCCTCGGTACTGGAAAGTGCCACACACTTCTGTTTATGGCAGCTCCATCCAATAATGCCGCCACCGAACTTGAAGAGATAACCCGAACTAGACTTTCGGTCGCTGACGTCGCCGGCCCAGTCGGCATCTACGAAGCATTCCAGGTTTCGATCATCGTGTCCTAAACATAACTCCGTGTTGATGGTGCCTTTTAGGTAACGCAGTACCCGCTTGGCTTCATTCCAATCCGCTTCCGTTGGTGTCGTCACACGCCGGCCAAGAATCGAGGTGGCAATCGATATATCCGGCCTTGAGATCACGGCTGCATATAACAACGCTCCTATGAGACTTTGAAAATGCTCTGCGGTTTGTAGTCGCTTAGTCTTCTCCTCCGTTTGTTTGAGGAAGCCGGGATCCATCGGGATTTTCGACGTCTTCGCATCCTGCATTCCGAACCGTTCCAGAACTCGACTCAAGTAGGCCTTCTGGTTAATGCGATATTGTCCGTTATCCAGTCGAATTTGGATGCCGAGAAAAAAGGATAAGTTGCCCATAACGGTGATCTTGAATTCGTTGCTTAGGCTCTGAACTACCACTTTAAATTCATCCTCCGTGGCGCAAATAACAATGACATCATCGACGTAGATCAATATAAAAGAGTATTTGCCCGATTTCTGCTGGATGTAAAGGCAAGGATCAGCCTTCGATTGATGATAACCCATCTGCTTAAGCACCTCGTCAATCCGCTTGTTCCAAACATGAGCGGCCTGTTTAAGCCCGTACAAGCTGCGCTTTAATCGACAAACAAGCTTTCGATCCTCGCTTTCATAGCCCGGCGGTTGTCGCATATACAGCTCCTCCTCAAGCCGTCCGTGAAGGTACGCAGTTTTGATGTCGATCTGCTTAGCCAACATCTTCCTCCGACTCGCGATGGTCAGCATCGTCCGGAATGTCATCTGAATTTCTGGCAGAACCCTTGCGCTGCAAGTCGCGCCTTGTAACCGTTCTGGTCATTTTTGCATTTGAAAACCCATTTGCATCCAATTGGTTTTCGGTCTGGGGGCAACACGGTTAGTTCCCACGTGCAATTCTCCTGATGCGATCGCATCTCGTCATCCATTGCCGATTTCCACTCGGTGGACTGTGGACTAGAAATAGCTTCACGAAACGTTTTAGGTTCAATTGCAGTATGCTGCACCAAATTGACTCCTTCTGCATATTTGACCGGTGGCACTCCAGCTGTCACTCTCTGCGAGCGTCGAGCCGGTGGGGGCGTATCTTCTTCTTCTGCCACTGGATCCATTTGGTCATCATGTTCCAAAGTATCATGAGCATCGACACGGGCGAAACGAAATCCTGGCAGCCAAGCAGCGTCGTCATCCTCCCAGCCATGGAACTCGTCCTCGTCACTATCCAGCGCATTTGGCGCCACTGTTACTTTCGAAATATCGTTCAGTGTCAACTCCACTTCAGTTTCGGCTGACGATGGTTGGCCTTCCGGTTCCCTTTGATGTGTGACGACACCCTGCGATTCGTTTCCGATCTCCAAAAACCGAACGTCTCGGCTTATCACGATCTGACCGATAGCAAGGTTAAGCATCCTGTAGGCCTTATGTTCTCCTGAATACCCAACAAACGTCATTTTGATGGCCTTTTCATCCAGCTTCTTGCGCTTTACTACTGGAACCAGGACATAAGCACTGCATCCGAACAGCCGAAGATGATTCAGGTCGGGTTTCCTCTTAAACCAGATCTCGAATGGCGTACATCCAACAGCTGCAGACGGTAAACGGTTTTGCAAGTAACATGCAGTGTTGATCGATTCGGCCCAAAATCGTTTCGGCATGCCAGCATCCAGCAACATGAATCGGCCCATTTCACTCCAAGGACCGATTTTTTCGCTCCGAAACGCCATTTTGCTGCGGAGAATATGCTGCTGTATACTCCGCCTTTATGCCTTCTTCCGCATAGAACCGACGATAATCCGCGGCTTGTGACCAATCTGGTTCTCCACCATTCTGACGTACTCCCGAATACGTAGCTCCACATCCGACCTTTCCTTTAGAAAATAGATGAACGTATATCGGCTATGATCGTCGATCATGGACATATAATAGCGGCAGCCCCCTGGAGTCATCTCCTCCACGGGCCCGCAAACGTCGGTATGTACAATGTCTAGGACATCCGTTCAGATTTTCTCGGCAACTTTCGGAAATGAAGGACGAGCCATTTTGCCCTGAATACAACACTCGCAGGTCCAGCGAATGCCACAATCCATCACTTTCATACCTGTAACCAATTCCTTTCGCTTGATCTCGCCGAGCACTTCCGCATCCCTGTGACCCAGGCGGCGGTGCCATGTATGTTGGCAATACTTCGAATGATCTCGTGGTCTTCGCCTGCAGCAAACGTTCGTTTGCAGTTCGTAGAAAGTACATATCGCTTTTCTTGTCACCGACTGCGACCACAACTTTCCCGTACACCAACTTGCAACCAGATTCGTCGAATTCAGCCCGTACACCTTTCGATGCAAGCTTGCTGACCGAAATCATGTTTCCGTCCAAGGAGGGGACGTACAGCACACCCGTTAACGTTAGCTGGATCGCTTCACCGCTGTCATTAACGCACTCGATAAAACAATGTCCGACGCCATCGACGCGATTTTCAGTACCGTCCGCGACAATAACACTTGAACGCGATCCCGACTCCATCCGGAGAAACGCCTCTCTGTCGTTGCACATATGTGACGTCGCGCCTGAGTCGATCAACCAAGAACGAGATCGATTTACGTCTGTAATTTGCCGCACCATACACGTGAACGACATTGAGTCGTTTTCGCGAACTTGTTTCACTTTTTGTTCTTGCTTCGGTTTGTTCTTCTTCTTATCGCTGCTTTCGCCACCACTCATCTGCGACAGGAACTCCTTACAGTTCCGCTTTTTGTGTCCTGGTTTCCCGCAAAAGAAGCAAACCGCAGCGAGAGACAGACTTTGTTCCGTGTTCCGCTTTCAGCAAGCGCTCCTCCGAACATTTTTCGCTGAACAGCTTCTCGTTCTCGTCGATGAGTTTTGTTTTTACCAAATCCATCTTCAGCTCCGCATCCGACCGGCTCTCCAGCGCGGTGGTCAGAGCTGTCGAATGCCTTCGGAAGGCTGCGCAGAATCATTGCAACCTGCATATATTCCGAGAGCTTTTCACCCGCGTTTTCCAAACGGGAGTAGAGCTCCTCCATTCCGTAAATGAATTCCTCCATGTTCTGGCCTTCCCGAAAGTTCCTGCTGCAGATCTCCTTTAGCAGCGAGACTTTTCCCGTTAGAGTTGCTTTGTGATGGTGCGTTGGGGGTACCTCCCACGTACTTTTCGCTGTCGTTTTTGCCATGATGAGACTGTGCTGGCCGTCCTCTACCAGCAGCGCAATGGTTGCCTTCGCCTTCTCGTCACCTTCGTTCCAATCCGCGGTGACCGGAGTGTCCACGATGAAATTGCCACACACAAAATTGATTCGCAAAATTCGAGTTTTCATCCGATTGCCATCAAATTTTTAGGGATTGAGAAATAACTATTAAACTTCATTTTACCATTTTACTCGTATTTTATTTACAGCCCATACGCAAATGCCCGCACCTTGGCCTTAACCCCGGCCATAAGATTCTGCACAACCTGTGAATCAACCGTTTTTTGCATGTAAACCCATACTTTCTTCAGTTCCTCGACTGTCTTCACTACCTTAGGTCGTTTAAGAAGGTGCTGCTTCATAATCGCCCAGTACTTCTCGATGGGGCGGAGCTCCGGAGTGTTGGGAGGGTTGAACATTTTCGGCACGAAATTGACCTTATTGTCCGCATACCACTTCAGCACGTCCTTGGAGTAGTGGCATGAGGCCAAATCCGGTCAGAAGATTGTTGGAACGTTGTGGGCCTTCAGGAGAGGAAGCAGCCGCTTCTGGAGGCACTCTTTTATGTACACCTGTCCGTTCATCGTGTCCTGGGTCACGAAAGGTGCACTCCGCTTCCTGCACGTGCAGATGGCTTGCCAAACCAGGAATTTCTTCGCAAATTTGGACATCTTCTGAGTGCGGACATGCTCCGGAACGCTGAACTTATCCTTGGCCGTGAAAAACAGGTTGCCGGGGATCTGTTTGAAGTCGGCCTTCACATATGTTTCGTCGTCCATGATGCAGCATTCAACTTTCGTCAGCATGTTGAGGTACAACTTCCTGGCACGGGTTTTGGCGGACTTGTTCTGCTTCTCGTCGCGATAAGGGGCCTTTTGTTCCTTAAACGTTCGAAGCCCAGCCTTAGTTTTGGCCTTCTGGACAAAACTTCGGCTTAGGTGCAGCTTCTTAGCCACATCCCGAACGGAGGCGTTCGGATTTCGGTTGAAAGCCCCAACTACGCGGTTGTGATTTTTGGTGTTGTACGGAATACTTTTTCCTTCACTTCTGGGCTTCCGATCGGTGGTCAACCGTTCCTCGAACCGCTTAATCACTCGCGACACCGTGGAACTCGCGATTCCCAACGTTTTAACGATGGAACGATGCGAGAGATCCTTGTTCTCGTGATGAATGCGCAAGATTTTATCACGCACGAGCTGTTCTTTCGACTCCATTTCCGCGAGTTTTGATCACAGGACTTTAAAACTTGCAGGATGTAAATAATGCACTATGAACTATGAAATCCACCCAAATTTTCATTAAATTCTACCCAACGGTTAAAAAGTTAGAGCAATTTCATAGTGTGGCAATTTCATCGTGGACACCCTTTATATTCCTAAATTGTCTGTTAATGTTAATGCCAACTTACATGATGTTTCAGTAATTCCAGGACCTTGTCATAAAAATGTTTTGCATCTGGAGGAAGTTATAAGTCAAAGCCGAAACCCAAAAGGCTTTTATGTTAAGATAAAAACAGTGGCATATCGAATAATAGCACAAGGCCAAAAAGTAGAGTTTTTCCTCTTGGGAAGTCCCTGAGACTTCCCTAGTAATTTATTTAAACCAGGCGCTTGAACCAGCTAAAGGCTGAAAAAGCACTATAATTAAGAAAAAAATTGGGGAAAAAAAAACAAAAAGCCACGGTATCGAAAGGGACACTTCTAAACCAACCAAAATAGAGGTCGTCACCAGTAACAAAACCACCAGCCGAAAGCAATCGTAACTATCAAAGCAGCAGCAGCAATGAATAATCATCAGCATTCAAACAGAACGTGAAAAACAACAACAAAGTGCTCATCTTCTAGTGATTGGAAACGGAGAATTTATCAACATCAAATTCCACAAGAATTATCAGCAAGCAATAACGCCCAGTTTTAAAAGAAATGTTTTGATTCACAAAATCGCGTATTTCTTTAAAGACATTTGATTTGTATCTCTGCTTGTTTCTTATGAATAGTAAAAATAGTTCAGTTAGAATTAGTTACAAGCATTGATTGAACAGTTCTGAACCTCTTAATGGTCAAAGATTAATCTTTACGCAATCGCACAATAATCATAAAAATAAAGTTTCCACATGAGAGTAAAAATTCAACCCAAGTGAATAGGAATACATATTACTGAAATGCCATGTAAATTTCTGTCCCTTGAGACCGACACATGCAAGCGTCCCTTAGCACTTAAGAATGAGTCGAAAGAGATGAGAAGAAAATAAATTCTATCAAACACATCTTTCAGTCACATTGCGTATGTGCCAGTTTCCAGTAGACATAATTTTACACGAAATCTTTCTTTACGCTTCTCAACTTTGATGAACATGAATTACATCTCGTGTAAAATTCATAATTTCTATGCAAAATTTCAGTAGTTTTCTATGAAAATTAACAGTTCGCGATTTCTCGCCTACTACTTTTCAACAGTTGAACGTGCTAGAGGTCCATTCTAAAGTTTATTCGTACAATTTTTGTGCGGCTGAAATTCAACTATTCAAAAAGCAATACTTAATTTCTAAAGTTCTCGTAGTTTTTTAATACGGAATTCCAGTTTTTCGTGAAACAATTGGAGACGTTTGAAGACGTTTAGTTTTAGAATATCTCATGAAATTCATTCCAAAACATTAGCCCAATATTTTGCAAGATGCCCTAGTAGATAATATCATCAAACGTTAATTATTGGGATATGATTTCCAAATATGGGATGCTGGTTTTCAGAACGGATATGGTTTCCAAATTTGGGATCATATTTTTAAACCCGGTTATCAACAAATTTACGTGTTAGAAAAAAATATATAATCACGAATGGATTCAATGATTATTTTACGTTACTGGCAACCCTGTTATGCCAAACAAACAAACCACTTCTGAGCGGTTCACTTTAATCGAGATTTTTATCGTTATTTCCGAACGATTATTCATGAATCGGCAACCTGAATTCGCAGACAGATCCCCCGGATTTAGCAAATCGGCCTCCAAACCGTCGACAAAATGCGGCCTCTAAACCGTCGCAAGTGACCACCCGGAGCCAATTGAAGTCAAGGCAGAAACGCGGACTTGAGGCAGATCATAACCCCAACAACTCTAATCTCCAACCACTTCGCTCGAAGAGCTCATACATGGACGATCGGTTGACATCAACAACTTTAGCATCGGCTGAACTACGCTCCAGCTGCAACAGCGGCAGCAGTACTTTGCAGCATGGAATCAATGTCGCAGTGAGTAACCAGTTCGAGTTGCTCCAAAATGAAGAAGACGACGAAATTCCAATGCTAACTCCGAACTCAAACATAACAATCGAGTCGTCCAAGGAAAAAAAGGTTCGAGTTCCTCCTATCTCGATTACCAACCAAACAACAAAGCAGGTTCGCGAGCTGATGGCGACGATCAAAGTAGCACAGACCGACTACAATATGAAGGCGACCAACACCGGAGTTCAACTTCTTTATACACGAGAGGAGGTCTTTCGCAACGCCGTAAACGCACTGAAGGAATTGAACATACAGTTTCACACCTACACGCTCGCTGCTGAGCAGCCGGTGAAAATAATATTGTCGGGCCTAACGGTGTACGACATTACCGAATTGGAGACGGAGCTAATCGCTCACGGAGTAATTACAACAGAAGTGAAACTGTTTTCCCGCAAAGTTTTCATTTTAGAAGAAAGTGCCTTGTATCTACTCTACTTCGTGAAAGGAGCAGTAAAATTATCGGAGTTGCGAAAAATCAAAGCCCTCTTCAACACCGTAGTGAAATGGCGTTACTTTGATCGAAAACCCATAGATGCTGTCCAACGTCACCGTTGCCAGCGATTTGGACATAGAATGCGAAACTGCAATCTGTTGCCACTATGCGTCAAATGCGGTGACAAGCATCTTTCGAGCGAGTGCACCCTTCCAAAAAAAGCGGATTTGCAGCGTACTGACAAAAACGCGACCCGTAAGTCGATTAAATGTGCAAATTGCAGTGGTCAGCACACTGCCAACTATCGCGGCTGCCCCAGCCGTAAGATATACATTGAGAAATTGGAGAAAACCACCGGTAGCAAGTACCTTCCCCCCTTCGCGTCCCGCTCAGAGTCAAATCAACATATCCACCACCCCCTCGGCGGTGGTTTCATACGCACATGTGCTGCAAGGTCATGTTAACAACAACAAAGACTTATTCTCCATGTCGGAATTTCTTGCCCTGGCGAGAGAAATGTTTGACCGTCTGGCTAAATGTCAAACAAAACAGCAACGAGCTAACGACCAAGTATGTCTATAATGTGTAGTTTAGAATACTTGCGTCTCGCTCATTGGAACGGTCGGTCCATTCCCTGCAAGAAACTAGAATTTTTCGATTTTTTGGAACGCCACAAGATAGACGTAGGAATCGTCACTGAAACCTGGGTCCAACAAAAGCATGCATTTTTCCACCCAAATGTTTCATGTGTTCGTCTGGATCGTGCTTCTACTGATGCTGAAAGAGGAGGAGGTGTCCTGATTGCGGTTCGGAAGGGAATCAAGTTTTCCCAACTCAGTATATAAACCAAGGCCAATGAAAGTGTTGGCATCTCAATCCCCACGACGAACGGGGATCTGCACATCATCGGAGCCTATTTTCCCGGGTTGAGAAGGCGAGTGATTTGGACACACTTTTGTCGCGATATCTGCACGCTCACTAGACGAGTGGAACCTTTTTTCGTAGTTGGGGACCTTAACGCCCGTCACCGCAATTGGAACTGCTCGAAGGCTAACAAGGCTGGAATATTACTGTGTCAGGAGGCAGCTACTCGAAACTTTTTCATCCACTTCCCTGACTCCTTCACTTTCAAGCCTGCCGGTCGTGGTCGTCCATCTACGTTGGATTTGACTCTCTCTAACAACACGCTGAACATGACAAAGCCAATTAGTTTGAACGAACTGTCATCGGACCATCTCCCGGTTACGTTTAACGTTAGCCTTTTAGCCCGAACCGTTCGAATGACACCAAAAGTCCGATGCAACGCCCGTCCCAACTGGCCTCGCTTTCAACGTGAAATTCACTCCAAGTTGAACTTGATAGGCCCAGTAGTCGTTGGTCTGAATAACGAAGCAGATATGACGCTGCAATAGAGCTTCTGACTACAACTATAATGGATGCTGAGTCTGTTTCGGTTCCTGAAGTCCAAAAACGCACCTACCAAACCGCAACTATTCCTGAAAGCACCCGTAGACTGATCGCATTGCGTAATAAACGTCGCCGGCAGTGGCACAGAACTAGAGATCCCTTATATCAGGACGTAGTAACGTCACTGAATCGGAGGATACGAGAGGAGTGCGACCAAGCCAAATTTAGCAAATTTAAGGAAAAACTGCGTACGCTGAACGACGATCGAGACACACTCTGGAGAATCACCAAGGCACTGCAAAAATCCACGAAATATAGCCCACCTTTGCGACAAGGACACAATATTATCGCTTCTCCGGTTGAAAAAGCGCAGCTATTTTCCACGAGTTTCGCACGAGCACACTCAAATCAGATTGCAGACGATGCAGATACTGTTGCTGCGGTAAACGAGTCTATCGCACACATCGACCACACTCAACTATCTGGTACTCACCCTTGGCTGGTTCACCCAAAGGAAGTGGCTCAGGTCATTCGAAGACTTAAATCCAGAAAATCCCCTGGTCAAGACAACATCCGGAACTGTGTCCTCAAGAAATTGCCTCGAAAAGCTCATATATTCATCGCCAAAATCTTCTCCGCCTGAATTTGACTTGGGTACTTTCCCCCCAGTTGAAAACATGCAGTTGTGATTGCCATCCCGAAGCCAAACAAAGATTCAACGGACCCGTCCAACTATAGACCAATAGGTCTGTTACCCACTTTTAGCAAACTATTAGAGCGAATAATCCTAAAGCGAATCGAGCAGCACCTGGAAAACTCACGGATTATTCTTGATGTGCAGTTTGGATTCAAAACAAGGCACTCTACCAACCACCAACTTGTTCGCCTTGTAAAGGATATACGTACAAATTTTGCACAAAACAAATCGTCTGGCATGGTGCTATTGGATGTAGAGAAAGCATACGACTCAGTATGGCAGGAGACAATCCTGCATAAAATGTAACTGGGGAACTTTCCCCTGTATATTTTGAAAATCATCCGCTCTTTCCTGCTAAATCGCTCCTATCATGTGTCAGTCGATGGATGCATATCAAATCGGCACCTAATACCATTCGGTGTCCTGCAAGGTGCTGTTCTAAGTCCCACGCTTTACAACATCTTCACCGCTGACCTAGTTATGCTCGATGATGTGCGATACTTTCTTTTCGCTGACGATACTGGATTCGTCGCATCGGATTCTGATCCAGTCATTGTGATCACCAGGCTGCACGCGGCCTAAAACGCCATTGAAATCTTCCAGAAAAAGTGGAAAATAAAGACCAACGCTGACAAGTCGCAAGCAGTCTTTTTCACACGCAAACGAAGCCTTAAAAAAACTTCCGCAAAACGAGATCTCTGTGTGGGGACGGCAAATTCCATGGTCGGAGGCTGCTAGATACCTAGGGCTTACTCTGGACCGCAAACTTACGTTTGCCACCCACATCAAGCACACTTTGAACAGGTGCGATAAGCTCACAAGGACGCTCTACCCGCCCATCAACCAGCGCTCACACTTGGACATCAACTCAACACTGTTGCTGTACAAGACGGTGTTCAAGTCGTCAATGAC
>JAHHFK020002802.1:0-90026 GCA_024533555.2 Aedes koreicus
TCACCTGTCTGTCTAGTGTGTGGAAACGCAGAAGAAACAGCGGAGCACGTGATCTTCGACCGCCCAAGGTTTGAGGAAGTTCGAAGGGAGATGCCGGTGCTTAATACGGAGAACATCATCGAGAGAAATGTGTCGAGTGGAGAGCACCTCGAATGCCGTTAATAGCGTAGTGACGCAAATTATGACTGAGTTGCAGCGCGAATGGAGGGAACATCAGCGGTCGGGAAAGCAGCGTCGGTGTCCCACGAGGGTGACTGTGAAGGAGGGCACGTTATGACGGGCTACTATTCCATATCGGTTCACGTCTCGATGGGCACATAAAGCAAATAACAAAATAACGTCGGCAAGAGTCAATACAACAGAGAAGTGCATGAGCACAGCCGCCCCCTGAAGTAGTCGCTTCATCGTGGTCCCGGGGGGGAAGGTACAGTGTTTTACGGCGAATGCATTTTAGTGGTTAGGCACGACGGAAGCGAGTCCTATTACCGTTTACGTGAGTCCCAATACAGTGCCAATAACACTACAGGCTAGGGTTTTGAAGCTTTTTTCAACCTTATTAAAAAATAAAAAAAATTTTTTTCCTCACACACACACACACACTTCGAAAAACTCCGTTTGTCTTGGGTCAAAATTGCCAAATTCCATCAATCATGGATTCGCGACACCAATGTGCACCTACGGCCCCAAGTTTCAGGCTAGAACACCGTCAAACTATTATTTTTCACCGATAGCGCTCCGACATCTAGATGAGAAAACACAACAAACCGGTGACTACCACCACTACCAACCCGCTTCACGCGCTGCTATCGGGCTGCTAAATTTGAGCACCCGACTTTTCCCGAAAGCCTCTGGCCCAGTTTGGTAGCGCGTTTAGCAGTGACCGGTACGGTGGTGAGTGAGGATAGAGCGCCGTTAAACGGGCTTCTATACCGCACCGTTAATGATGCTCATAGTGGTGTTATCGTCTTCGTTGAAAGCAGCCACCGAGCAGTTCTGTTTCACTCGTCTCATCGTCATGTATTAATGCGCCGTAATCACACAAACGGTAGTCTTGACGAAACACTTATGACGCGACGAATGGCGCACGGAAAATTGTAATTAGGAGTATGACAACCATTGGCTCGAGTTGTTTTGATTCCAGACCACGAAGCAATATGAAACTTGATGTTGATTATGAACGTGCGATTATCTTCATGCTTTTTGTGCACACACGAAAAATGAAAAGACGTCGCGTAGCTCAAATCGAAGGTGACTTTTTTTTCTTTTTATGTTTTGTATGACGTGAATAACTTTTGTCAGCTCAGAATATCCTGTTGTGGCAATGGAGACAAGCAGAGGTGATAAATGTATATTTTATTTGCAAACCAGTCACCTGCTGCGAAATTTGAGGCTCGCACACCACCAACAGTTCATGTGTATAGTTATAGCGAACGTGGACATAGAAAACAGGAAGAGAGCCTTATTTCTTCGCCAACAGTTTCAAACAGTTTAGAGATAGCGTGAGACTGTATATAGACAGCTTGATTAAAGACATAATTATTTGGTAATGTTTGGGTTGTGGGTTATTAGTTTGCATTCTTATTATTTGATTCCATGTAATAAACATCAGCAAACATATGTCGAAACTTTTTTCAAACCACTGGCTGGTGGTAGCAGACATGGTAAATAAGCGAATAAACAGGGGGAGGTAAATATAAAAAAAATGGTGTCCTGCTGGTAAAATAAACCAGAAATATAAAGTAAATTCCAACACACATCATAACTGCTGTCCATTTTAGGACGACTTATTAAATTTTACATAAAAAAAGAGTTTGTGTTGTAAACGATAATTTTTCTTAATTAAACCTTAACAACGATTGCATATTATCAAAACCAGTTTCGGATTGTTTGAGAGTGAAAAATTGTTTTAAGATTTTTCATTAAAGCTCGAACTGGAAACCGTAAGCAACGGCTTTTTCCACAAATGTCCCGACAGTGAGAACTTACCTCATTGATCAACCACACATGTTGAAGAACAAGAGTCTTTCCGCTAAAATTGGTGGTTTACATGAGTACACTTCATGTAACGAGATATTTACCGATAGAATCAGTGATTATGTTTATCAGCTGAGTCCTAATGAAAAACCTTTGTCGATTTCTATGTTTGTCATTGAATGCATTGGTCAGTTTGAAGCTGCACACATTTTAGGGGCTGCCATAAAATGAGTTTCACTTATTCTTTCGTACGGAATGGACATAGTTGTATGAAGGACCAAACATTAACCCATAAGTTGATGACTCCCACAACTGTGAATTCGTGCATGTTTTAATGTTGATTCAATTAATGTCTGCCTCATTTTTTGGCAAGCTAATGCCGAACATTGAAATCATTTCTACTACTACTAAAATGTAACTTTATTTCGTTTGTTTCAACTAACTTTTGTTTTGACATTTTAAGTGATTAGCCAGAAGGACTCAACACCCTAAATAATTGTCTTTTAGTTTAGATTGAGTGGTGTTATTCTTTTGCATGTAATATGGTTTTCTCTATTGGGAGTGTATTGAATTCAAAAATTTGATAACCTACTCAAATACAATAACTGAAGCCTATAAGCTAAAAACTATAGTTTACAAGCAGTCTGATGATCGGATGGGGCGATCTCGGGCAGGACTCTTTGAACCTTTCCAGGATTAAACCTTTTCCATCGCAGAGGTTCTAGAGGCCAGCCAGGCGATGGATCTCAGAATTCCTAGTTCTTAGAGGACACTTTAGAATCAGCCGAATGTTGTTCTGAACTACCTGGAGTTTTCGATGGTGGCAATTGGCGCAAATCTCCCATAATGGCAAGCCGTACGTAACTGCAAACTTGTTCTTGGTCGATAGAGTTTACTTTTTGTTGATCAGTGGATGTAGAATACTAAATTTAGTTGAGGTTTTGTGAACATGCGATCGGAACAACAACTTTCTATCTTGGGTAAGACCAAGGTAGACTACTTTCCCGCACTAATCGATCGGTGTGTAACAGAGGTGGACTTTGACATCTCCTGGCGGAATGAGTCGACGTGACTTTGAGTGCGGAAACAGAATCGTCTGTGTTTCAACTGCATTTATACAGATTTAACAGTTATTGAAATATTCGGACAGAACATTGAAACCCTCCTGAAGTTTTTCAGTCAGAGCACGAATCACTCGACCCTTGTAGATGATGGAAGTGTCGTCCGCAAGCATCGAAAAAATACCACCACCCGGCAGGGGAGGAACATTTGCCGTGAAGATGTGGAATAGGATATGGCATAAGAGGCTCCCCTGGAGTACACCAGCATCAACGTTAAAAGTATCAGAATGAAAATTGTTCTGGAAGACCTGGAATGATTTGTCCAACAGATAGTTTTTGATAATCTTGACAAGATCATATCAAATCATATCGGTCCGGCTAGCGTGCTATATACTAATATTGAATAGCATAGCCCAGAAAGAAGAAGGTCAGGAAAGTGCAGTATGAAGCAAAAATCATAAGAAGTGACGGGTCAACTTAAAATAATAAAACAGCAAGAAATACCGAAAAACCTGGTTTTTCCATAGTTATTCCCGTAGAAACTTCAGCGCAGTTCGAATTCGTAACAAAATGACCTCAAATTTTGGGAGAAAAGCCACGCCCTGATTTGGTATCTATTGAGTGGGATATTTTGAACCTAGTACACACGCATTGATATAATTTTCAGATTACAATCTAGTATAGAAAAACGTGATTTATGTATATCTTTAAAAAGCGAAGTAACAGCTGCGAGATCCGTCTCGTATCCTACTAAGCCCTGACGCCACTATCAACGTGATAACTTTGACCTACGGAAAGGGATGCATTATCACTTTACGTTTTAATTAACTTAAAATCTTAGCGCTTATAAAACAAACCATGTTCAAATCGCTAAAATCACGCTTTTGCAGTGCATCAAATCAAGGCAAACATTGCATTAGGTCCTAAGTACATTTGACAGATTCTCTTGGTCGACTTTCTTTTTTCATTCCCACAGCCATAGGATACATTTCCAACTGTATTCCAAACACATCACGGAAGAAAAAGATATTTTACTACATCTTACATGATTAACATGTTGATTCATTGATTTATTACATATTTATAGTTATTTACAATGAATGTCACTAGAATGCATAACGCCATCACGGCCGATTTGCTACACCATTGAAAGTCATAAATCAAAGAATCTATAAAAATGTCACATGCCAAACTTTGAAAGAATTCAATTGCACTTCAATTAAAGTTGGACATGTGCAATCTTTGTAGTTTTTAGATTTGTGCGTTTAGAAAAAAAATGTATTCAAACGAGTTTCACCATAGCGAAACAGAAAATCGATTAAGAAAAGCCACCAATACCTACTTAGGATCTAATGCATTCTTTACCTTGACATATATTATTCAAATATTATATTAATTTCCAGTGATTGCATTCTTATCCCGCATAACCTTAAAACATGATTGAGCATATAAATTAAATAGCTAAAACATTGAGATTGATTTTAATACTTACCATTCGTTGACCTGGTTTCATGTACTCTGGATTTTTGATGAATCTGAAGCGTACAACTGCCTTGTCACCTGTTCGGAGACACTCTTTAGACATTTGAAGAATTTGTGCGGTTTGCCGGATACTGCCGCAATGAACCATAGCTGACCAGCGACCGTATTTGCTAGATATTGTTGTAGGATGATGCAAAACTAATATTTCACAGTCGAACTCCCAGCAAGCCTAAAATGGTGAGTAAAACGAATAAACTAGTTATTTAAGCTGAAATCAAAGTGATAAGGGCGATTCAAAACAAACCTCCCCCTTTTTAAAAGAAGACAAAAAACAGATTTGATTGCAAAAGAGTGCTCTCACTCTTCAAAGGTGCATCACTTTGTCCATCAAACCTGAATTCATTGCAAACAAAAAAAACGAATAATGACTCCTATAATGATCATGCATTCCACTTCAAACTATAGAACACTAAATTGAAAATAGGAATTCACATAAATAGAGATCAATCGTGTTTTCTTTTTTATAGCTTGGTTGGTAGTTCATTCCGAGTATTGTAAATTTTAACGAGACATAAAATGGAATAAGGACTAATATATGTTCCATTGACTACAAAAACAAATATGTTCCTTAGTCTGAGGTAATTCCGACTAAGATAGCTGATCTGATAACCCGGTGCGTTATCCACGAAAAGGGCGGCGGGTCAACAAGTGCTTGACTTTTTGAATGAAACCTAGGTTTTTGGATGAAAAATATTTTATTTTTCAACATTGTCTCATTCAAGTAATAGTATACACATTGTGCAACGCTTCTTCATTTTTTTTCCTTCCAAAAAATGAGCCTATTTGTTTGTGAGATGATTTCAGCGTTGGAGTCAAATCTCTTTTCGCCATTTCTTAAGATTTGGAAACAAGATATAGTCACTCGAGGCTAAGTCCGGAGAATAGGGCGTAGCCCAATGTATGAATTTTTGCCACGGAAACTGGACATGTGTACACTCTTGAAATGTCCTGGTAGAAAAGAACGTTTTTCTTGGCAAATGCGCTTTTTTCTAATCTTCATTAAATCGACCCAATAAATTGGCATACTATTCGTCATTGATTGTTTTCTCCTTTTGAAGATAGTCAATGTGGATTATACCACGTGCATAGGAAAAAAAAGTGCCATTACTTCATTAGCTGACATACAGTACTGGCCAAAATAGAGCATTCACTCCAATTAAACTTACCTTTTTATTATTATCTTGTTTAAATGTACGGATTGAGTATAAATTCATACATACAAAATGTAGACTCTTGGGTATATTCTTCTATGGGCATATAAAAAGAAACAAAACACCAGAGGATTTCCCGACGCATTGACGTATATTTATCCAAACTGCTGTTTTTTTCAGATTTTTTGCACTGCCGGGAAGCTTACACTAAACTTTTCTGCCATTTTGCGATAAGACTTGAGACTTTTTGGTAGTCTTTCACGATCAAATAACGCACTTGAAGAGATATTTTCAGATTTATTGGCACTTTTTCCACCGAAAACATAGAACCTCAACCATTCGCTAAAGAATTTTGCAGAACGGATGAGAATTATTGCTTTGTCTTATATGCTACAATAAAATACACATAGAGCCGCCCTGATGTTGGGTGATACAATTATTGTGCTGCATACTTTTTTTTGACACTTCTGTTAGTTCAAATGAACTGATTTATTTAGCAATGAAAACAAAAAAAAATCAATCAGTTAAATACAAATGCTGTTAATGAAGGAGTTCAATTTCAACCATAAATATTGGAGACCTATCTATTGAAACAACGAGTTATGTGCTAATTTATGAAACGAAATTGTATGTATATTTTATTGTTGCCAGTACTGTACTCATCTTAGCCTTCTTTGGCGCAGATTCACCCAGAGAAATTCACTCTTTTGACTACTGTTTGGTCTCTGGTGTGTTTTGGTGGATCCAATGTTACGAAATGGCACACAAACTCGTCCATATAGCGGTTGAATAACGCCAAACACTCCATCGAAGTTGTCACACGGTTGCATTTGTGGTCGATTCTCTCAATCTCCCTCATTTGCAACCTCCGATCGGACAACACGTGAATTTTTTAAATTGTTTAGGATACAGAGACCTCAACTGATCCTCTATTCGGCATCTTCCGTGCTTATGCAGCCACAACAAAATTATGTACATCACTTCTTTGCCATTTCAATTGATGGTGCACACTTCTCACAGTATTTATCAAGCTTAGCCTGGGTTTGAATGGTGGTTGTTTTTTCAACAACAAAATAATGCTGAAGGAGCACACGAAATTCACGTTTATCCTTTTTTCTCAAAACACGCGGTGGACTGCTATCAATGGCATTCAAACACAAAGCAATTGACGCAGCTTGTTCAAATTTTGACAGGAGTAAACTGATAGTTGCTTGTTGACAGGAGCAGTATTGCCCTTTCAGTTTACAGGTAGGAAATTCAAAAAGACACGGACTAATTGCCCGCCCTATTATCAGCATTAAGGGTCAAGGATAGCCTATAAACATAATTTATTTTAAATTGGTCAAACCTAAAAACGTGAGTCCAAATACAGCCAGCTTAAAGTGAAGTTCGTTAAAATTTCATAATGGTCCATGATGATGACCTGTTTTGTATCGAAAGGCCGAAATAACAAAAAATTGAACATCGACAACCTAAAAAGACCCAAAAGGCTGAACCCTTTTTAGTGGCTGTCACCCCTCAATCTCTCTATGCAAAAAATCTAAGACTTGAGTGAGCATTATGTTCTACGCTGCGTAGAAATAGTAGTAAATCCAAGGTTCGTTTTTGGACACTGGAATACGCATTATCTAAAATTTGCCAACATCATTGCCTCATTGATTGCATAACATTCATCAAAATTTCCATATTACAAACTAGAAAGAATAACTTATACAGTACAGAAGGGAAAATCTCTAATGAAAGTTCAAATTCACACCCCTTATAATCTCTATAGCAATATATCACAAAAGCCCAGTGTTTTAAGTTAACAAAACAGAATTAAGGAACTTAAATATTAAAAGCTAAAGTGGCCCAACAATATAAAAGCACCTGAAATTTGCCATCAATAATATACTTTACACCGCGAAAAGGGTTTGTACGACGTGGTACATATGGCAAAAAATCCCACTTCGAAAATGGTGTAAGACTAACCTGGAAACGCACTTTCTATTTTCTCATTGCAAAGGCATTTTTCTCTTTTATTGCTTAGGTAGTTCGTTAGAAAAGGCTGGGCCACACGCCTCAACGAGTCATATGATCACAACAGACTGCCAGCCGAAACATCAGTGCTGTTGTTTTTCTCATCAATCGTTTTTGGTGGAGTTTGCCTGTCGATGTCACAGCGATGTTACGCTACTCGATAAAAGCTCACATGCAACCATCATTATACTTATGACAGACGTACAACGTTGACCGTTGTACGAACTGTCATATACTTTAATCCAGTACGCAAAAACACGTACTAGACTAAAGGAGTACAACGCTGTACGTTGTATGTCTGTCCCAGGCTTTATACCTGGGACAGACATACAACGTACAGCGTTGTACGAACTGTCGAATACTTTAATCCAGTACTAAAAAACAGGTACTAGACTAAAGGAGTACAACGCTGTACGTTGTATGTCTGTCCCAGGCATTACGGTGAACTGTTGAGTTGTACATACAACGTACAGCGTTGTACTCCTTTAGTCTAGTACGTGTTTTTTGGTACTGGATTAAAGTATTTGACAGTTCGTACAACGACCAGCGTTGTATGTCTGTCATAAGTATAATACTTATGACAGACATACAACGCTGACCGTTGTACGAACTGTCAAATACTTTAATCCAGTACCGAAAAACACGTACTAGACTAAAGGAGTACAACGATGTACGATGTATGTCTGTCCCAGGCATAAGGGAGCAAAAGGAAGAAGGCAAATGTTTGTTTTGACAGTTCTAAGAAGATCAAAAACAAGCTGATGGAGAAAAAAGTGTTGTGCCTGAAACTGTGCGCTTTTGAAGTTGTAAGTAATTTTTATTTATTACTAGCTGAACCCGGTGCGAGCTTTGCGACGCTTGCAACTAAGTGATTGAAAATATAATAGAACTGGCGCTTTTATAGTTTTACTAAGGATTCAGTTTTGTTCAAATATTTTCGTTTGCTAATGTGTGTAATTTCTGCAAAATTAAACGTAGGTGTGTATTTTTAATTATACCCTCAGATTTAGTTTCTACCATGATTTTTCTTTCTGTGTAGAAGCATTTGATTCACAAAACATTTATCTTCAAACTACGCAGTATCCTGTCAGTTTGAACGTCATTTTTTCTTGCATAACGTTAGATTAACTTCTTGTGCATATGTAGCACTGAGAGTAACTCAAACATCCCCCATTCTATACTGAAAGGGGTTCAAACTGCTATCAGAACATGCTGCTTTCCGCACGAAATACACGTTTTCTATTTTAGTTGCCTGGATAATTCTCATGTTTGGTTGAAATTTCCGTTTCACTTGTATGAGAGCCCCCCCCCCCCCCCTCCGGAGATGGGAGGAGTCTCAAACCACCATAGAAAAAAATCTTGCCTCCAAACATGCCAAATTTTGTTCCAGTTTCTTGATTAGTTCTCGAGTTATGCACGAATTTGTGTTTTATTTGTATGGGAGCCCCCCCCCCCCCTTCCAGACGGGGAAGGAGTCTCGAACCATCATAAGATCGTTTCCGGTCCCAAAAACCCCTGCATACAAATTTTCATAACAGTAGGAAGAATTCTCGTGTTTGGTTGAAATTTGTGTTTCATTTGTATGATAGACCCCCCTTTCCAAAGAGGGGAGGGGTCTCCAACCACCGTGGAAACATTTTTTGCCTTCAAAAACCCCCACATGCCAAATTCGGTTTACTTTGCTTGATTAGCTTTCGAGTTATGCAGAAATTTGTGTTTCATATGTATGGGAGCCCCCCCCCCCCCCCTCCTTCCAGATTTTTTTTTTTTTTTTTTTTTTTTTTTTTTTTTTTTTTTTTTTTTTTTTTTTTTTTTTTTTTTTTTTTTTTTTTATTTATTTATTTATTTATTTATTTCGTCAACCGATCGTAGACTACATATTTACACTTAGTTCTATCTTCTTAAAGATCGCCTAGAAATAAAATAATGTCTTAGGTTACTACGTGACATTGTTAAGTCAATTGATTCACAATGCAGATTATAGAGAGACATCATTCGGTTAATTGGTCCAAATTTCGCATAGTTTGTCCGATTGGTATTTAACGCAAACAAGTTCCGATTCCTCAAATGCCGCGAGGGGGTGTAGAAATTTAGACTACTTAATAAGTTAGGGGAGGAAATGCGATGTGATACAATATCGTTAACAAAAGAGATCATGGCAAATTCTCTTCGTTCTTTAAGAGTTTGAATGTCAATAAGCATACATCGTGCTTCGTAAGACGGAAGTGGAAATGTCCACCCTAATTTACGTAGAGCATACAAGAGAAACTGTTTTTGTACTGATTCCAATCGTTCTTCATGTGTTTTCATAAAAGGAGACCATATGACACTACAATACTCTAGAATAGACCTGACATATGCAACGTACAATGTTTTTATCGTATATGGGTCATGAAAGTTTTGACCAAAACGTTTAATGAAACCTAGCATATTGGTTGCTTTATGGATAATTGTGTTGTAATGGTCGATAAAATTAAGCTTAGAATCTACAATAACACCTAAATCTCTGATTCTCTCACATTTTTCTACAATTTCAGTTCCTAAAGAAACAGTAATTTGTGGTGTATTTCGTTTTCTGCTGAGAGTAATTAAGTTACATTTTTTAACATTTATTTCTAGTAAGCTTTTTTTGCACCATATGTCAAATAATAATATTTCGTTTTTATAAGTTAAATGATCTTGGTCATTCTTAATTTCCATAAATAGTTTCATGTCGTCTGCATAGATGAGAATTCTGACCTGCTTAAGAATGTAAGAAATATCATTGACAAACAAAATAAAAAGTAGAGGTCCTAGATGCGAGCCTTGGGGAACTCCAGATAATACATGAACAGGATGTGACTTTTTCCCATTAAAACTGACTACCTGTTGTCGATTTATCAAATACGAATGTATCCATTTAAGAAATTGATCCTCAAATCCTATTTTTCTTAACTTGTAGAGTAACAGAGGAATGTCAATACGGTCGAAGGCCTTGCTAAAATCAGTGTACAGCGCTTCGACATGGTTGCCGTTGTCCATTGCGTTTAATGAATAGTTCACGAATTCTAACAAGTTTGTGGCAGTTGAGCGTCCTTTGAAAAATCCATGTTGCGAATTTGTTATAACATTTTGTACTTGGCTAAACAGTTTTCTATTGACGATAGCTTCAAAAAGCTTTGGGATGCTAGACATAATAGCAATTCCACGGTAATTGCGAATATCGGATTTTTTCCCTGACTTATAAATAGGTATTAAGTATGAGTTTTTCCAAATTTTAGGAAACTGACCTGAATCAAGTGACAAATTAAAGAGCCAAAATAAAGGAGTAGTTAGTTCAAATGCAAGATTTTTCATAAATGCTGGAGGGATTCCATCAGGTCCCGCACCTTTCGCAGCATCAAGATTCTTCAAACCATCAAGAATGTCTTGAACATGTACCTGACTTACTCTAATGTCATTTGAAGATGCAGGAAAGAATGAAAAATAATCTAGATCGCGATCATCATCTGCAAATGTCGTGTAAATTTCTTGGAAAAACTTTGCAAACAAGTCACAAATCTCACCAGGGTTTCCAGCGTTTTTGTCATCAAGGTGCATTTTTGAAGGGAAGTTGTTTGATTTTAATTTTGTTCTGACATACTTGAAAAAGTGTTTAGGACATGATTTTATTTCGCTCTCTGTTCTGAAATTATACTCTTCCAATTCGGAATTGATTGCTGAATTAAGCTGATCACAGATATTCAGATAATTTTGCAGATTGACACTAGAGTTGTATTTTTTGTAAATTTTGTGAGCCTTTTGCTTCCGATTTTTCAAGTTAATGATATTCCTATTGAACCATATTGGATATTTGGAGTTAGTTCTGCGTCTTTTTCTTTTACGAGGTACGTTCTCATTAATTATTTCAAATAAAAACCTGTAGAAGACGTCAACAGCGCTTTCGATATGTACTTCATTTCGTATGATTGATTGCCAGTTGATTGAATTTAGCTTAATTTTTATGTTCTCGTAATTAGCTTTGTTGTAATCAAAGATTTCCTCATATTCATAGTTGTTGGGCCGTGGATTGCAATGAACAAATAAAGAATATTCAATTGCAGTATGAAATTGTTCGTTTTTCCATAAGGGTGTCAGACATTCATTAACACAAAAATCCTCATGAATGTTTGTCAGCAAAAAATCTAAATAACAATTTTGCTGATTTTTTACATGATTAATTTGGTTTAATCCAAGGCTGGCAATTTTGTCAAAAATTAACTGTAATGTCACATTGTCTCCAACGACTGGAAGCAGAATACCTTCATTTTCAACGTCAGAAATGAAGTCCGCATTGCGTTGATTGAAATCGCCATAAACATGAACTTTGATCTCAGGGGCAAGGTTCGAGAGAATTTCATCAGCATTTTGAAAAAATGCCTCGTATGTGTTCATGTTAGCATGATCAGGTGGGAAATAAACAGATACAAATACATGCATTTCACCAGCAATTTGCGCTTTAACCCACACATGTTCAAACTCCTTAAATTTGGTAGAGGGAACTAGTTCAGAATTAAATTTAGATGAAATCGCAATGAGGACACCACCTCCAGACCTCCTTTGTGCCATTTGATGGTTCCGGTCGTCTCTGAATACACAGAAATCATTCCCAAACATTTCTTCACTTTTAATGCTCTCATTCCAACTAGTTTCTGTACCTAATATGATAGAGAAAGAGGAACTCGTTAAATTTTTATAAATTGTTTTCATCTTGGATGAGCTTTTCATACGATTAAAGTTCTGACAATATATCAGCACTTCAGTTGCATTAGAGTGTGAAAAAAGGTTTAAGAACTTGTCAGTACTATTAGAATTACTTAATTCTAAACAATCTACCTCTTCAGAGTGCGTCAGTTCTGTTGAAAACCCGTGCGTTGGCAAGAACACGATGAAGATTGGTTTGAAAATGATGTCCTAAACACCGGCCGGAAGGTCCAATTTGAGGATGAAGTTGGGCGTTCTTGACGTAAATGCTGTTCAGCTGGGTATGGGTTCATCGTTTCACCACGTAGAAACCTAATACCCTGATGCGCAGGAGCCCCTGAGAATCTGTCTTTAGCTGCTGCTAGGAGGTCCTTGTCCAACGGAAGAGAGCTGCAAACGGCACGCTGAACATTGTTGATATCCAGGATTCCATTGTCATTGTTACCATTGTGATTATTATGGGCGTTGCGGCTGCTATTACTTACATCACAGCCAATACCATGGTGTACATTATGGCTGTTCATGCGACGTTTTAGAGTTTTTTTCCGCTTGTTGGCCTTCTCTTTTGCTTTTTGCTGTAGGTCCCGAATATGTTTCCGTGAATCATAATCGGTCCAGTCATTTCTCCAAATCCTTTTCGACCCAAGAGTACGCCAACCCTCCTTGACATCAATCGTCGGTTTTGATCTGGCAAATGCTAGATCTTGGGCCAGCTCTACGGATAAGCTTAGAGGTGGATCAGCAGCATTGGAAGTGTGACCTGCTTCCACTGAAGTGGTCATTCTCGAACATAAAGACGACAGCAGTTTCACCTCGTCCATAATTCCCATAATTACATCCGATGGAAAATCACCAGACGCAGAAGCGATCGCCAATATATTTTCACGATCATTGTCCATTTTGTCCGATAAACGGTTTAGTGTGTCTTCAATTTTAGCATTGATTGACTCGGCAATAACACTACCGGAATCACGAGCAACCTCGCGCACTAGGTCAGCAGTCTCTGCTGACGATGCATGGTTTGGCGCCTCAGCCAAGGTGTTGAACATTTTTTTATTTTGTTTTGCACCTTCGAGCCAGTGCTGTTCCAGCGATGTCAACCGTTTTTCGATTGTGTCCACCGCTTCGTGCATGAGGGTGATGCCTTTTAGTTGATTTATTATTTTGTGTTGGCACTCCATCTGTTTGTCTAAATTTTTTCGTAAATCTACCACCTCGAGTAGATTAGTAGCACACTGTTGGCAAAGTGGGAGCACATAGTTACGGAGGTTGTCTTCCCAGTCTCGTTTGGCGCCAATGCATGCAGCGTGGAAACTCCGCCCACATGTACCATTGCACTTCCAAAGATGAAGCGAGCTTGATGTCCGACATTCAGGTGCATTACAGTTCATCTTGTGGTGATAATTTGAAATACTAAAACACACGCGGCGATCAGATTGCTTAGAGCAGGCTTAAATGAATTTAGTTTGAATGGTTGTTTAAAAAGTCACAAAGAGCAAGTAAAAAAAAGTGTTAATACGTGTCTACGATAAAGCGGCGCGAGCAAAATAAAAATACGACCGATCGGTAGAACGGTGGCGAATCGAAATCGAGTAACACAGTATAAAGTAAAATTGGGGGCGGGCATCATTAATAGGATAAAAAAAATAATTAAAAAGACCTTTTGATAAAAAGGTTTTTGTTAATGGGGGGGATTATTATCGACCCCTGTGATCCTATTAAGTTGTATTCCAAATAACTCTGATTTAGCTAAATTGTTTTTTTTTTTTTTTTTTTTTATCCCCATAGGATTGCAATGATCGGGGTTGGTTTTTGAAAATTTTCAAGTGATTATGCCGGAAGGATTAGTCTACGGTGACCAAATAAACACCGGGCTTTCGAAATCAGCTCACATAGTCTTCTTGAAGATTTTTGGAATTCAGTATCAGTCAGTGTACGCGTTTTATTGTCCAGGTATTTGTTAAAGTCCGTGTTTTTGTACTTGTCCGTGTCATTATATTGTTAGTGATATTCTTGTCAGTGCAATTATTGGTATATACGCAATTTCATATAGTACAGGTGTGGCAATGTAACAGCTATCTCCCTTATTCTACGCTCCCAAATGGAACAAAGTATTTGACGTTAAACTCATCGGGAAAATAAGCTGCTCTGTTGGACATGGATATTTGTGCACGGTCTTTTAATATATAGTTATGTATGTTTGATGTGTATGTAGTTTTGGAAATGTTAAATGATTCACTTACCCACACTGTTGTTATTATTATTAGCTTTTGATTTGTTGGGAATATACCGCTTTAGATGATACTTGCATGCATGTGATTCGTCCACTTTCTTGGGCGGCTACTCGGTCTTGTTCCAACCAGAGACCGAGATGTCGGACTGACTATCCAGGTTGCGTCGCCATGAGACTCGGATTTGCTTCCACTGTTACCCTACCAGGCTTCAAGCCTAGCCTTCCTAATTCTTGTATTGTTTCTTTTTTCGTTCTAAAAGTATACAAAAATATTCGCTCCTCTGCCAAAAACAGCCAAACCAAACGTAGAATCTGTGTAGTGATGCTTTCCAGAAAATTGCAGAACCATAATAAAACTCAGTTATAATGAAAGTATTGAAATTAATAGACGATTCTTTGAGTAGTAGTAATATTATTGAAATTATACAAATTCTATATTGTATGAAAATAAGGAAAGTTGCCAAATCAAAAGTGAAAATGCTACTACTAGTGGGTTCAAATGCACTTCTGGTCCACATCACCCCTGGAAACACTGGTTTGCATCTTTCCCGTTTGGGTAAAGATCCAGTCCAAGCCCTGGGACCTGGTAGTTTTCAATCTTCCACAAGGTTTTTCCAATGCCCAGGGTATTTCGATTTTTTTGTTTTTTGTCAATAAATATTCCAATTCTTAACACCACTTGAAAAATTTCCAGCCAAAAACCAAGACTCAAACATTTGCTCTAAATAAACACAAACATTCCCATTTAACAACCCTGCCAAGCCGGCAACCAATTCCGATCCACTCAGCCAGAAAACACAAAATTTTCGCCCCAATTTGGCTCAGTTATAATTTAATTGACAAACATCAAAGCAATGCGACTTATATTTTCTGGTTTTTCTGTCACCGCCACCCCCACTTTCGGCCAGCAGGCTAACCGGGCGGCCGGCAATCCTTTGAAGCAGAAAGCCAATCGTCTCATTACGCCTCAACGACGCCTTTCCGAGCCAAAGCCTCCGTCAATTAGAAAGTCGTTGAATGCTTTCATCAGATCCCTTCTCGGCCAACTAATTACCACACTTCTGCTTCAAACCACATCAATCGAACATTTCATCGGAATAAGACATTCTACAGGAATTGCCACCTACCTGACACTGCTGGGGCCCGTGGCGAGTCGGCGAGGCGGTTTTGGGCCTGGGCTTTTTCACCACCGTCGGCAGCCCGTTGATCGTGATGGCGGTCGTAGACGAGGCACTGCCACTACTACTACTGCCACTGCTGCTATTGCTGCTGCAACTGCTGGTGCTGTCACTTCGGGTGCTATGTCCGACGGGGCCACCACCGGTTGTACTGTTGCTGTTGTTGATGTTTTGACTATTGTTGTTGACAACGGCCGGGGTGGATTTTGGAGAACTAATGCTGCCATTACTACTGCTATTACTACAACTGCTGCTGTTGCTACTGACGCTGCTGTTACTGCTGCTGCTCGGAGAGGCGGATCCCGTTACCAGCGACACCGTCGACGGGATGCAGCCGTTCAGCTTGTCCGATTTGGACACTGGAATGAAAAGAAACGGACAATTCGATAACATTAGCAATGGAAAAAATCTTAATGAACACTATTTCAAACTGATTCTGAATTGATGATGATGGTAATCCGATTTTGAATCACCCACAATCGCCATGGCCGCAAACCACTCGAAATCGGAATATATTCACCTACCCAGTTTTGAAAACTATAAACGAGAGTCAGTGCCGTGGCAAAATTATCCGTGAGTGGGAAAATCAACTCAAAAGCTCGGACCATCGGAATAGAACATGGGAGAAGGCCTTGGGCGGGGGGGGGGGCCATGCTTTATGTGTTCCGGAATTGTCCGAACGTATAAGTTCTCGGTCAGTTGCATGTGTGACACTGTGTAAAATGTTCACTATCAAATTCCCCCACCAAGGGATCTCCTGAAATGGAAGTATATTTTCACAGTGCCACCCATCGGTCGGTCGCTCCGGTTGGTTAAAATTTGCATGCCTAAGTGGACACCAAATTAACGACGACGACGACGACGAGGAACGGACGGTCGGAACTGAACGGTTTATGCTCGTTGGCCTATGTTGGCTTGACCAATGATTTTCAATCGTCCCACTCCCAACCGGTTCGCTTTTCATCTGCCCTGATTCAATGCACCGGTTTCCTGGAAATGGAGCGATGGAAAATGAGAGATAAAATGGCACATATCGCTCCATATTTGGTTTTTAATGAACACACACACACACACACACACTGACACATTGAACGCGCGCCGCCCTCGTCTACTTGGATGGACATGGGAGTGACGTTTCAACAGGGTTGATTGACATTTTAAAAACCATCCAGCGACACTTCGGTTCGACTGAGTGAGGTTCTTTTGCCTTTGTTGTTATCCGAATGAATATCCGCAGCTGACGTTTGAGTTGTGAGCGGGCTTTTTTTTTTCAACTCCTCATGAATTTTATTACAGCTGGAATTGGTTGAGGTTTTGATCCAACGCAACTCGATCCGCAGTTTGGAGAAGGTCGGAAAAGTCTGGGAAAATGTTTGACTAAATTTGGAGCATTGCGAGAGCCCACGCATGTTGTATTTTAATGGCTCGCTGTGGAGAAGGTGCCATTGTTATAGGCTTTCATTCAATAACAGCGTATCAGTTACGAATGCTGTTGTGCCTACGTGGACTTTAAAGACTGAAAAGTATTGCTCACTAGAAAATTATTATTTTTACACGAGACGCAATTCAATTTTGATGTTAAGTTGTGCCCCGAAACAGTGTATTTGCATGAATTGATTTTCTCGTCTCTTTTGATTAATTTTTTTTTAACAGCTCGCCTGTGCCCTGCTCTTCCGTTCAGAAAGGGGTATGGGCGCGTTCTGTCGACTTAGTCGCGGCAGATTTCATGTGTGAATAGGCTGCCACATCACCGTTCAAAAGGGCCTGAACCAAATGGGCAGCTTGTAATGATCACTTGAAGATGCGATGGGGGATCATGGCCCTTATCATGGTAACGGGATGTAATGTTAGTCTAGCTCCTTCATTCGGCCTATGTATCAAAAATGTCATAAATCCAGCGATAATCGGCAAATTCATGTTGGCATCAAGATGATCGATTTATTTTGAATCAGTTGAGACATTATTCATCAATTCATAGTTATGTACTTGAGTGATATTATCGATTTTCTTAACTTTTAAGCCACCTTGATTTCACTGGTTAAGCATAACAAATTATCTTCATGATCTTCAATTGACCTAAATTTGGCTAAATTGAACAGATATACTTAGAGATGCACTCTAGATGTAGAGAAAATAGTTACACATTATAAATTAGGTGTTCACAAAGAAAAATGAACAACGATTCCACAAGAATACCGTAGACCCAATTTTAGGGACAAATTATTTCCTTTGTTCCCAACTATGGCCTAATGTTGTTGGTACATAGAAAAATGTCTATATTGATATAGTTTTCATTGGAAATGTATGAGTATGTCGTTGTAAGTTTTTCGAATGGCTTATCCAAACCAAAACCTATGTAACAAAATCTATATATTAGGAATTTTAATATTTTAAAAATGGAATGGTCGATTTATCATATGCGAAAATCATTTAGGTGTGATATTAAGCATTAAGCATTGAGCATATTAAGCAGTTTGATGTTAATTTGTTCTGTAAAAGTTGGTGCTGAGTATAGCGAGTATAGCGAAATTAAATGGAATGCATAAAAAAATAATAGAAATAAACTTTTGAACAAGAATCTTTAATGATGAGACGAAGTTGCATCTACGAATAGACCCAATATGGTGTTTATAGACTGACATAACATCAATATTCGTCGAAAGTTTTTGACTTAATAAAATTAATTGGTTAACTTTCCATGGTTCAGAATAGAAAATGTATTATTAAGAATATCTAAGCAAAGGTATAACTTGTTAAATATCGTTTCTAACGGGTGTTCAATAAAAAAAGAGAATGATTTCAATAAGGGAAAACGCGTGTAAATCGGTGAAATCGTTTATTTAAAAAATCAAATTTAATTTCTTTTTCAAGTTCAATTAGTATAAAATTCAGGAAAAATATTCAGTTAGGCTTCCGCTTTTCCAAATCCGAATTGCCGGGCCTTACGCTTGACCCTGCCATCAGATTTTGTACAGCCACCTTGTCCACCTTCTTCGCCGCAGAAAGCCAGTTTGCCTTGAACTGCTGCTCGTCCTTAGCAGTTTTTTTGGTCTTCTTTAGGTTCCGCTTGACAATAGCCCAGTATTTCTCAATTGGGCGGAGCTCTGGCGTGTTGGGAGGGTTCTTGTCCTTGGGAACCACCTGCACGTTGTTGGCGGCGTACCACTCCATGGCCTTTTTACCGTAATGGCAAGATGCCAAATCCGGCCAAAACAGTACGGAACAACCGTGTTTCTTCAGGAAAGGCAGCAGACGTTTATTCAAACACTCTTTCACGTAAATTTCTTGGTTGACAGTCCCGGAAGCTATGAAAATGCTGCTTTTCAAGCCACAGGTACAGATGGCTTGCCAAACCAGATATTTCTTTGCGAACTTTGACAGTTTCGTGTGCTTGAAAATATCTGCTACCTTTCCCTTCCTTTTGCCGTATAAAACTCCTGTCCCGGAAGCTGCTTGTAGTCGGCTTTGACGTAGGTTTCGTCGTCCATTACCACGCAGTCAAACTTCGTCAGCATCGTCGTGTACAGCCTCCGGGATCGCGCTTTGGCCGTCGTATTTTGTTTATCATCGCGATTTGGAGTCACTACCTTCTTGTAAGTCGATAGTCCGGCTCGTTTTTTGGCTCGATGCACGGTTGTAGACGATACACCCAGCTTATTTGCGGCATCTCGGAGAGATAGGTTAGGGTTTCGCTTGAAACTACCGGCAACTCTCTTTGTCGTCTCAGCGGCTTCCGGTTTTCGATTTCCCCCCGATCCAGACTTCCTGGCTGTCGACAAACGTTCCCCAAACACTTTAATTACATTTGTAACGGTTGATTTGGCAACTTTTAGCGATTTTGCCAACTTTGCGTGCGAGTAGCTCGGATTTTCGCGATGCGCGAGCAAAATTTTGATACGCTGCTCTTCTTGCTTGGACGGCATTTTGACAACTGAAGAGTGAATTCCAAAATCAAAATAGGAGCAACATTCTACACACACACACCTTCAAAATGAGGGGTGTTCAGGTTTTTTAAATGCAAAATTGAAAGAAATACGTCAAGTTGATATTGACCAAATTTTGACCGTATCGCCCTTTACCTTTCTGTAATTATAGTAAAGAGCGTAAATTTTTTTCTCTCCAAGAGAATTGCTCTCTGGACTCCCTAGAAATGGGTGGCTTGTTTTTTTTCGCTCGGGTGCTGTCAGTTCAATCGAAGATGGCGTCGAAACAGCAAGCACTCCGCTAGCGTGTTGTACGGTTTTACAAAACGCGTGATCATCGTGGAAACAAGTTTACGGTAGACCACTTTCGAGACGAAAACGTGCCCGTGAGTACAGTTTACCGGATCTTGGCAGCCCCGGGGGTGCGGGGGGGGGGGGGAAGTACTACGGCGGGGCGTCCTTTGTGCTGGGCGGTGAAAGTTCCTTTCTCTTCTCGAAACCCCCTATCCCAGGAAATAACATCTACTATTCCAGCGACAATTTTTTGTTGTTGACAACAGTCATGACGAAAGTTAATTTCAAAAATTGTTTTGTTGATTTATTAATATAATATTAATAAGAAAAATATCAACTAATGAACGTAACTCACTCATTCATTAATTTAAAAGCAATTAAAAAGTGGGCGCAAGGAGGCGTGTTATTATCGTGTTTTGTCTTTAATAGTTGATGATCTTCTCAAAAATCTGATAGCTCTAGGCTTCGAAATAGTTGGCCTCGCAGATGATATAGTTTTAATAGTACGTGGAAAATATGACGGTATCATCGCAAACAGAATGTAAATTGCTTTAAAGTTTGTCTCATCGTGGTGTGTTAGGGAAGGGCTGAGCATTATCCCTTCCAAAACAACTATTGTGCCATTTACACGAAGGAGAAAATACTCATTCGAAAATATAACATTGGAACTTTCAGATACTGTCAAATACCTTGGAGTGACCCTTGACAGCAAACTTAATTGGAATACACATCTAGAGCAGACTATAACCAAAACTACCAATGCTCTATGGATAAGTAAAGGAACATTTGGGAAGCAATGGGGACTGAAGCCGAAGATGATTCGTTGGATTTACTCGGCAATTGTGAGACCCCGGGTTACCTACGCTTCATTGATCTGGTGGCCAAAAACGAAAGAGAGAGTTGCTCAGAGAAAGTTAGAAAGACTTCAAAGACTAGCAACTTTTTCAATCACTGCACAGTGGGAAAAAAAGTGCCCGAAACGCGAAAGAATTCTATATCTCAGCTCGGAGTGGAACGATTTCTGCATATGTTACCTTAACTTGAAGGAAAATTTCTAAAAAATCAAATGAACGTAGTCTCATTCACCGCATGGAACTGCTTGGGGAGCAAACGAGCTCATTTTACCCTAATATTTCCTTGTTGCTCAGAAATTTCTTTGCTCGGTGTGACTCAATATCAACCAAAAGATGCTAGTCCTATGTACTTTCGTTCACCGCACGGCTCTGCGAACGTAGATATGGCTGATTTTACCCAGATTCCCCTAATAGTGTTGTGTTTATCGTAAATTTCTTTGGTCGGAGTTACTTAAGATCAACAAATTAAAGCTAGTCCTTTGTAAAGTTTGCTAAGGAATCGATTGGAATTAGTTTCGTTCACCGTACAGCTCTGTGAACGACGATATGGTCGATTTTGCCCCGATTCCCCTAATATTTTTGTGTTATTCAGAGATTGCTTTGTTCGGTTTGACTAAAGATCAACAAAATAAAGCTAGTCCTATGTAAAATTGCCTGAACAATTGGTTTCATTAACCCGCACTGCTCTGAGAACGTAGATGTGGCGGATTTTAACCTAATATCCCTAGTATTTTGGTGTGATTCAGAAATTTATTTGTTCGGTGTGTTTCTACAGCAACAAAATAAGGCTAGTTCTATAAGAAAAATTCTGGCCGATCGATTGGAGTTGGTTTAATTCACCACACGGCTATGTGAATGAAGATATGGCTGATTTTACCCTGATTCTCGTAACATTTTCGTTTTTTTTTTCAACAAAGTAAGGCTAGTCCTATGTTAAATTTTCTGGAAAATCGATTGAAGTTGATTTCGTTCACCGCACTGCTCTGTGAATGAAGATATGGCTAATTTTACCCTGATTCCCCTAATATTGTTATGTTATTCAGAAATTGCTTTGCTCTGTGTGACTCAAGATCAACAAAATTATACTAGTCCCATGTAAAATTTTTTATCCGGCTCGAAGGACCATGTTCGACTCACCAACAAATTTGGGAATCGTTATATTTCGTCGGTTCTTTTCTGATTCCATTCAGTGAATAACGTGCAGCAGTCAATAGCCGTTCGTGTGGGGCACTTCCCAATCCAAGCAATAAGCGAACCGCACAGATTGAACACAATTTTATTTACACACGCGAACTAACATGTAACGACACTTTATTTTTACTTAAAGAACTACTGTTGATGCTTAAATTTATTTTTTATCTTAACTCTAATAACATCACAAACAGGTTAAAAAAAACGTCTATTTCATTGTAACGCGAGCGGTCGAGCGTTCGATGATACCCGTCGTATGGTCTTGCGTGCACTGTCGAGGTCGTCGTCTCCAAGCAAAACAGTACCTTTTGTTTGCCTACAAAGCACATTCGTGTAGACGAGAGAAATTGGGTTGAAGGTCGGTAGTAGTGGTCAACGGTGAGTGACCAATGGACAGCGATTGGTGACTGCTTTTATCCAGTGACACCTAGGTAGCGTGATGATGGTTGTTGGTTCGTTGCCGAACACAATCGATTGGTGTTGGTTTCGTTCACCGCACGGCTCTTAAAACAAAGACATTTTACCCTGATTGCCCCAATATTATATTATACGCTCAAACGTCATCTAATGAATTCGTGAAAATGCTGTCACCTGCCTACTTTATACTGTTCAGGTGCTTACAGCTGACGGCACGAATGAATGCAATGAACTTCTTTGCATTCATCCTGATTCTCCCCGTCTCTTTTACTCACATTTTGGCAGTTACCGGTAGTACCTTTCCTTGTTATCTCTTTAACTCTTACCGCAAAAAGTAAGGTTAGTTTTCTTTGCAGTTGGAAATGGATGAATGCACCGAATGAACTGAACGAAACTTTTAAAGTTTAAGTGGTACCGTGTCGTCATATGAAAACACGTTCTAAGAATTAACTTACTCTATAACTTATTATTTCTTAGTCCGCTTTTCCCCTTATTCATGTTTACTTATTCTCCTTGGTTTGTAATATTTTCACAATTAAAGAAAAATATGTGTAAAAATTAGTGAGCAGAAAACCGGAGTGCGAAAATATGAGTCAAAAGCTGAGTTTATTCTTAAAACGTGTTTTCATATGACGACACGGCACCTCTTAAACTTCAAAAGTTTCGTTCAGTTCATTCGGTGCACAGGACTATGGTCCTTTGCACAGAATAAACTTAACGAAAGATATAAAGTTGAAACGAGCTCTTAAGCTTCAACTCGGATTAATTTTTAATTCTGACCCTGTTGTATAAACAGAATGTTTTTGATTTTGTTCAGCAAAATGTGCAAATGAAAGTAGATATAGTGCAAAAAAGTGTGGATGTATGGATGCGTGCATTCAAATTTCATTGGAGAAATGTTGGAAGTAAGAATAGATTTTTTGAACGAAAAGCTGATTGGCTGGATTTGTCGTTCCAGGTAAGTTCGATTTTCCATACATGAAAATGGATGAAATTTATGAACAGGTAACTCAAGAGCATTACATCGATACACATATATTTTGCAATACTATCCGCTGAACCAGCTCCTTCGATAAGCCAAGTTTGATGTTTTAAAGAGATTTAAACAATATATTTAATTAAATCATAAAAAAATTACATTATTCAGGATAAGACATAGGGCAAATAACGGCTTCGGCAGAATCTGTACCTATTATCGTCAGGGGGTAAATGAAGACCTAGAGCGCAAATTTATGCATAAATCTGCACCAAGTTGTAGAGAATTGAAGGACCAAAAATTTAAAACTACTCGATTTAATCTACCTTCCTGACGACAAGAGGCGGCATTTCCCCTATCCGATGAGAATTTGAAATTGTGTCGAACCTCTTAGCGGAATCCTTTTTTCGATCTAAAAGTTGAGTGGAGTGAATAGTTTCCATTTAATTCCGCTATAATTACTTACTAGATACCCGTTCAAGTGGACTGATGTACTTTACACTGATGAAGTCTGTACGTAGTATCTATACAAAATACACGTATCTGCCGAAATTTGTGGAGCCACCTATTGAGGAACTTTGAAACAAACACTTCATCAGTGGAATACTTGAAGAAATTATTGAAGCATTTCCTGGAGAACTATACGTAAGAATCCTCACAGACATCAGACAAAATTTAAAAAATAATCCTACAAAAATCACTTGCGGAACGAAATAAACGATATGCCACACGTCTGTCCATATAGCGCATTCAAGTTTTTCAATATTCCTTCATCCTACCGGAGCCGTAATATTCTAATACAATACTTAGCTGCATGTTTGATCCGGTATCCAATTGCAGAAATAGGCAATCATTCGCAAAACAAATCTTCCGGCCAGTGTGTTGGTGCCATCACAAAACGGCCCCCCACGATAGTATTGGTGCCGATCAGCCGCCAAACGTCGGTCGCGCAAAAAAGCCGGAATCAACAGGAGAACGACAGCAAAGAAGCCATCCAAGAGAAATGACCTCCCCGGAAAGATTCAACCGCGATTTTCGTTCCAGATCGGGCACTTTTCCCGAAAATTTAAACACTCTCCACAACACCGCACTTCACTTTACCGCCGCTGCCGAACTGGTTAAAAATTAATTTGTTCGTATTACGAAAATTTTGTTCAAATTGTAAACAGCAAAAACACTGACAGCAGGGAAAACAAGTCCGCTCACGGCAAAAGCATACTTCGATCTCCATATCGTGAGACTGCTGTTCAAAAGCAGAAACACCTAGACGAAAATCTGGACCCTACAGCGGAAGGAAATTGAAACAATAAGTAAAGAACGGTATAGGTATAACCCAAATTTTACTTTTAGCCAAATTTTCTAACACAAGCTTCAAGGTAACATGATTTCCAAATCTAGGTGAGAAAATCATAATAATTTTTCTGAATTTTTCATATATTTATATAATTTATATAACACCATATGTTGGGATAAAGGGACGGACCATCAGAGCACCCGATTGGTGCGATTTGGATAGGAAAAGTGGGACTGCCAATTTTCTGTTGTTAACATTTCGTGAATAAAGGCCGGGCTCTTCTCCCCATCTAGGGGGACTTTTTATTAGGCGAGGGCTCGGTTTTTGTGTGGTTTCTGCGAACTTGTTTCGGGAAGGAGATTCTCTCTAGACCCCTGTAGCTTTGGGTTGCGCGTAAGTGTATCTGCTTACGGGCCCATAATACGTTTTTGACCCTTCACACAGGAACATGATGAAACATTTACCACAGTACAACCTTGATGAAATCGTTTAATTAAAACAGTCCAGTGCTATAGGCAGTTGCCTTGCTACATTAGATGGTAGTTCACATCATCTTCATGAAGACTGCTCGCCTGTGTCGATCACGGGGAACCGAAGTTTAAATGCTTTTATAGAAGTTTGTGTGCAAGATAGGTGATTGGGAAAGGATCACCCGTAAAGCATTTTATAGACCTAAACCATGGATAAGACCTTAAAAAACCCAAACTGTTTCGTGAGACATCCTTGAATGAGCTTGATGAGCTTAAATTGATGATTCTTGATGAGCTAGAATGATGAGTTCAGAGACGCAAAATTTCACCAGCTGGCTCACAATGTAACTTTTCAATTATGGACAACAATGCAACCGGTAATTATTCAAATTGCAAACATGTCCCGAGAATGTTGGCAACATTTAATTAATTGGCCGTTCTTGCTCCGAAAACATCGCATCGAATAATGGAGCCTATTCCCAGGAACTTGTCAAACACGAACCGACGAATTTGACGAGTGAAATTCAAAGCCTTCCATCTCTCCAGACATTGCGCCTCCACTGGACACAAACACCCAACTGCACTGTGTGGATCAACAATTACCGTTTATAGCACCTGCCTCGTGTTCCAGCAAGAACCCTTCCACTGCCGCCCCGTTCAAAGGAATCGCAATTTATTAATTATGTTTCAAGAATACATCACAAAATTTCTTGAACGTTCCAGAACACACTGAAGCCCGGCTGAGACCTCCTGCCGGCAACAGAAGCTGGAGCCTATTTCCAAGCAAACAACCAAACATTTCATCCTGTGCCAGCTGATATTGTGCAGCTTTTCTTCGCTCTGCTTCCGGATGGGACGCCATGAGGGAGGTGGTGTGAGTGTGCACTACTCAAACATCGTTATCTCGGCGCGGAGGCAAACATGGTCGAAACGAAGATTTATGGGATGGGTTGGGGAATGGGGGACTTTCCTTCTCCGTCTGTGAATGTGTGGGTGTTCACGTATGTGTGAAGGAAAATAAGAAAGCATACTTCTCGTTAGCTCTTTGCTTTCACCAGCAGCAGCAGCAGCAGCAGCAGCTTGCAAAGCTTCTCTCAGCCGGAAGATTTTGGCGGTGAAGTGTGGGCGGAAAGGTAAATACTCGTACGTCTGCATGAATAAATAACAACATCTCAATTCCGCCTCGCCTTGACAGCAGCTAAGAGCAGATCTCAAGATAGAAATGACGAATCCTGTCATCGACATCGACGATGGTGCTCGGGCGAACCGAAGTCTTTACGTCTTTAATCTCCCACAGGGGCTCTTGTGAGCCAACAACAACTATCAAATCTTCCGAAAATGCAGGAAGACCATAGATTAATTAAAGTTTTAAGTACACCATGCTCCGGGTGAGAAAGGGGTGCCTCATTCCATCGCCGAACAAGGATTTCAATTAAGGCTAGTATCTGTTAAGGCGTAATTAATAATCAATATGCTGGATCGAGGGAGCCTGGGGTTGGTCCTGCCGTCCTTCTTCTACCTTCAACTGGGGGATTATTACCGAAAGGGGTTTCATGAAGTCAAAACGGGACGGCACGCATCACTGGCCCTGGTAAATGGCATTTTGGGGATTACGTGGGTAGTTTAATGTTCCGGAATGATGATCATCCCGATGTGAGTATGGCTTCCGTGCTGGAACAGTTGCCCAGTTTTAATGGGTTTAGGGGCCGTGTTTTATCTTCAACTGCGATGTCACATCGATATTAAATAAGTCATTCTAAACATCGTTAATGAGTTATTATTAGCGCACTGTGGAAAAGCTTCTGTGGTTCGTTTTGCAGAAAGAACTTCTGCTGGTTTCAATTTTTATCTATTTGAAACCTCTTATTGAAATGAGCATCGTTTTCAGCAAACGCATGTATTAAAAAAAAAAAGGACTGATTTTGGGAATTGTTCATGCAACTTCTCTGCCACGTGGCGGTAGTAACCCTTGTGACGTGAGTACAGAAAAAATGAGCGTTATCAGGAGATTGCAGCAAGCCGTTATTGATACTGACGTTTTTTGTTTTTGCTCCGTCGTTTTCGCGAAAAAAAAATCAAACAATAATTCGTAATTTAAGTTAAACTAACAGTGAAATCATGAAATCTCCGCGTGCTCTGTGTAAGAAATTGTGAAATCAATCGATTCCCGCCCGAAATGTGTGATTGTCGGTAGTATTTTGCCGTTTTTTTGTGCTTCACCCGGCACCCGGAAGAAGAGTTACATATATTTGAACAAAACTTATTCCTAAAAAAACATAAAAGCGCCAGTTCTATTAAATTCTCATTAATTTAGTTACAAGCGTAGCAAGGCTCGCACCGGGTTTAGCTTGTACATTTATAAAACATAAACAAGATAAGATTTTATAGATACCATGTATCTCTTGCAAAGCGTGTTTCATTGTCATAACGATGGATTTGTTGTACACGATTGTGCTAAAAAAAATGATATAAAAAAAAAAATAATAAAAAAAAAATTTTTGTGGGAAAAAAGGGGGTGGGGAAAAAGGAAATGGTCGGGGGGGGGTAAATATGTCCCTGGCCCTGCCTCTGCTCTCGTACATCACTCAAAAAAATCGACACGTTGTTTTCACGTGAAATTTCAGGTAACTTCCACCTGAACACGTAACCAAATCTTCTTCAGTAAAATCAGGTGAACATTACGTGTCCAGTGAATTGTACGCGAAAATCACGTAAAATTTATGTGATTTTCACGTAGAATGTGAATTTACGCGGAAATCACGTAGCTCTTACGTGAATTCCACGTGTTTATTACTGGTTTTGGTAGTGGACGAAAATTACGTGCGTTTCACGTGGAAGTAACGTGTCGATTTTTTTGAGTGTTAGATTTGAAAATAAATCTCGCGTTACATTAGAAAAGAGCCTATTCTTATTGGTCGATTCTCTTCATCGACTTTCTCTGTAGTATACCACGGCAAAATAAACAAATCTGTGGCTCTGCGTGCAGCGCCAAACAGCTAATTCAATGGAAAATACTTTAATAGCTGAGTTATTAACAGAAATTTGATGAAGAAAATCGGTCAAGAAGGATAGGTTTTCTCGAGGTACGCGAGAAATTGCTGGCTGCTGAGATATTGTTGAAAATCTGACACAGCTTTTCAACCGCAATTACGGCATACCATTTTAAATTACGACTCGACATATTAAGGTATGCGACGACAACTACTAAAACTAAAACTGTCAATCCAATATTGGCTCCCCGCCACTCCGCACATCTTAAATATTACCGAACGAATGAGATAATTTGCAAAGGTGTACCCCTTATATATTGTTCACTGCAACATACGTTCATTGCTACATTGAAATCTGTGATGGAAAAGTACTGTGCATTCAGTAAATTTAGCCAGCAAAACAAAATGTTACAATGTTTACAATTGTGGAAGGATTATTTTTGACAGTTGACTTGATACGAGGGAACATTTGCAACCGATTGATTTAAACATCTTGAAAATCTATCGAGCATTTATTAAGTTATAAGCGTTAAATTTGTAAGAATATTCCGCGAAGGACGCTATTTTCAGATTTTCATTTGACACACTGCCCTTGCCGTAAGACGTAGTCTACGTCAAAAAACATCGTTAGCTCTCTGGTTTTGACTGTTTTAAATGAACTTGCAATTTGGCAAGCCACGAATCACACCTACAGAATATGTCCAATAGGGTTGAAGAAATTGATGTTTCGATCGAATATACTTTGTATGGAAGGTGGTCTAGCTTCTTCTAGTCATGTAGTTCGCTTCATGAATACGAATCAAAAGGTAATTCAAATGTTGGTCGAATAAAAGTGGAGATCGATCTATTACATACTTGTTAGAAATTTTTTCATGATTTACATCTAAAAAGTCACTAAATTGTTTATGATTTATAGATGATTCAGGAAAAGTTGGGAGAAAATTGATGCTTTCTTTAAATTTATAACATTATTTTTAGTTAACTACTCTTTTCAGCTAAACATGTATTGAACAAACTGGTGCTTTGTATGTTGGTCACTTTATCAATTCAGAGATTTATAGGAACATTCCTGCCTATAGAAATATACCATAGAATATCACTCTTTCGAAATGTTGGGACATTGTTCGTATGATATACAGCCCAAAACTCGCTATAAAACACAGCATATCATGAACTCATGGATATCGATGGTTAAGGAACTGCATATTCTTAAAAACAATGCTGAGATGTAATTCATTTAAATATTGGCTTACACTGCGCTCTGTTTGCTGACATATAAATAAGCGTTCGATGCCAGATGCAAACCAATTTCTTGCCCACGCACGAGCTTGATCAGCCAGCTCGAAAATTAACCTGGGGTCGCGTCAGGGTTGCCACATTATTTTTCGTTCCCATCTTTAATTTTTGCCAAAAAAATCTTTTTTATCTGTGTTTAACTGCAAAAAATCTTGGTAAAAATCTTTACTTCAAATTTTGTGTTGTAAAAGGAAAACAGATCAGTAAACGAAAGATACATGTTTTCGGGGGAAATCGATCATTGCACTTAAGCCCTTCTGACAGACCGGTTTTGACATGATAATGAATCATGAGGTGTTTGTTTTGATTACTTAAAGCTCCTTGATAGGTGAACAAAATTGGAACGGAATTAACAATCAATTATTGTTATGATCCGTGTACATTAATTTGTTGAGTTTAGAATTTAGTTCTGGTTAATATTAGCTGACCAACTCCTCCCTTAGTGATCAACGCCTCCTTCCGCTCCCATCAACTCACGAAAATCATTTTCAATGGCCTGTTCCTCACCGCTTTCAAAGAAAGTTCGGATATTGTTCAATAATCGAGTTGAACTCTTTTAAAGGGCGAAGCGCAGTTTCGCCCATTATATATTTCCGACTTCTTACGAAGATGTTTCTTGAAATCTGAAACCCATAAATTCGTCAGGTGTTTTAGGTAATCATCTACACAAAAATTTGCAAGGAGCTCCATCAGCGAGACTTCAGCTGATTGCACATCTTCAGGAATTCCATATCTTTTGACTGGAAGATTCGATTCGCTTTGATGATAAGAGACAATACGTAGCTTAAGAAGAAGAGAAATGGCTGCGTCATTGGGTCGTTAAGATGGCAACCATAAAACCGTTGTCTCAGTTTGATTAGAACGAGAAAAACAACATGAGCTCCGAAAACCGTTCCATATTCCATTTGAAAACTGACTCCAACGATAGCCATCTAGTGGCAGACGGATGCATCTGTGTCATCTGGAATTTCTTGGATCGTTTGAGGCTGCAGGACAAGTAACTGCAGATATATCGCATCATTTGTTCCAGGTACAATTGCAGTTTTTTGCATGCGTTACTTGCACAAAGGGCCAAAAAGTGGCAAGTACATTTGATAATTATCAAATGAGGACAGTCACGTTTCAGCAGCTTCTTGATGGATCGGTCAGAACCCATCATTACCGAAGCTCCATCGGATCCAAAGCCCACAAACCTTTTTTTTTTTGTAATCGGGGCCATCGATCTGCAACTGTTAATCAATTGCGCAAAATATGTATAGGTTTTCGCACTGCAAGATTATATTAAAGATAACAAAAAATCACGTACGAAATAAATATGCTTCATATAGCAAAAATTACTATCGAGAACATTATTCTAACTTCCCAAAATTCTTCTGCATAAATGCATAAAAATACTTCTAAATTAGAAGAATAGTATTTTTGTAGAAATCACTGCAAGACATTCTGCCGAAATTTTTGGAGCAGTCTCTTGCGGAACTTTGAAACAAACACTTCTCCAGCGGAATACCTGAAAAAAGATTGAAATAATATCTGGAAAACTATAAGTAAGAATCCTTGCAAGCATCCTAGACAAAATTTGAAAAATAATTCTACAAAAACCCATTGCGAAATTTTTAAAGTTAAGAATTAAATAGATGAGATTACGGAATTCAAGCAAAAAAAAAAAATTTCTTAGATTTCTCCAACAAATCAGGATTTTCTCCAAGAATTACTTCAGGAAAAAATGGATAGTTTTTGTGTAGTTCTTTCAGGTGTCCTCCAGTGATTACTTTAAAATCACAAAACTTCACAAGATCAGGGATTCCTCCAAACATTTCATCACAAGAAAGTTTTGAAAAATTGCCGATGCAATGTCAGAAGAAACTCCTGAAAGAATCCCTGGAGGAATGCCTACAAACGTCTGAAAAATACCTATAGAAACGCCAGAAGGAATATCTAAAGGAATGTCCGAGAATGAAATTCTATGAGAAATTCTATGAAATTTTCTTCAAAAATTATCAAACGTCAAATAATCAAAAAATATATGGAAAAATCATTTGGGAGCACACACACAAACTGACTTTCATACTGTCATCTGTCACTGTAGTGTCAGTGTCAATTGTGTTATTTTGCTTCATGGGCCTAAACAGCACAGTGCAAGTAGTGTATTGATAAAAAGTTGGATCCTAAACTGTACTCGTATTTTGAATTTGAGATTTTTGAGTGGAAAGACAATTGCCAAAAATCTTAAAAATCTTGGTTTTTCTCAAAAATCTGTAATCTTCACATACAGATATCTGTATGAAAAAAATGAAAAAAATCTGTGTCAATCTAGATAAATCTGTGCATGTGGCAACCCGAACTTCTTCAGCAGGTCATAAACTGATGGTTTCTTGATGATGTATTTTAAATCTTCAAAATGACAGTAATAAATTGGTAATCAATCATGATTCATGCATCGAATCATTGGCCCAATAGATAAAGCTTATGATCGTATCATTAAAAATGAATTAATTTGGAAAATGTAGTAGTTATAAAGGGTGTCCACGATGAAATTGCCACACACAAAATTGATTCGCAAAATTCGAGTTTTCATCCGATTGCCATAAAATTTTCAGGGATTGAGAAATAACTATTAAACTTCATTTTACCATTTTACTCGTATTTTATTTACAGTCCATACGCAAATGCCCGCACCTTGGCCTTAACCCCGGCCATAAGATTCTGCACAACCTGTGAATCAACCGTTTTTTGCATGTAAACCCATACTTTCTTCAGTTCCTCGACTGTCTTCACTACCTTAGGTCGTTTAAGAAGGTGCTGCTTCATAATCGCCCAGTACTTCTCGATGGGGCGGAGCTCCGGAGTGTTGGGAGGGTTGAACATTTTCGGCACGAAATTGACCTTATTGTCCGCATACCACTTCAGCACGTCCTTGGAGTAGTGGCATGAGGCCAAATCCGGCCAGAAGATTGTTGGGACGTTGTGGGCCTTCAGGAGAGGAAGCAGCCGCTTCTGGAGGCACACTTTTATGTACACCTGTCCGTTCATCGTGTCCTGGGTCACGAAAGGTGCACTCCGCTTCCCACACGTACAGATGGCTTGCCAAACCAGGAATTTCTTCGCATATTTGGACATCTTCTGAATGCGGACATGCTCCGGAACGCTGAACTTATCCTTGGCCGTGAAAAACAGGTTGCCGGGGATCTGTTTGAAGTCGGCCTTCACATATGTTTCGTCGTCCATGATGCAGCATTCAACTTTTGTCAGCATGTTGAGGTAAAACTTCCTGGCACGGGTTTTGGCGGACTTGTTCTGCTTCTCGTCGCGATTAGGGGCCTTTTGTACCTTGAACGTTCGAAGCCCAGCCTTAGTTTTGGCCTTCTGGACAAAACTTCGGCTTAGGTGCAGCTTCTTAGCCACATCCCGAACGGAGGCGTTCGGATTTCGGTTGAAGGCCCCAACTACGCGGTTGTGATTTTTGGTGTTGTACGGAATACTTTTTCCTTCACTTCTGGGCTTCCGATCGGTGGTCAACCGTTCCTCGAACCGCTTAATCACTCGCGACACCGTGGAATTCGCGATTCCCAACGTCTTAGCGATGGAACGATGCGAGAGATCCTTGTTCTCGTGATGAATGCGCAAGATTTTATCACGCACGAGCTGTTCTTTCGACTCCATTTCCGCGAGTTTTGATCACATGACTTTAAAACTTGCAGGATGTAAATAATGCACTATGAACTAAATCCACCCAAATTTTCATTAAATTCTACCCAACGGTTAAAAAGTCAGAGCAATTTCATTGTGTGGCAATTTCATCGTGGACACCCTTTAGTCATAAACCACATAGACTCATTTTTGAAAATCTCAGACCCCCCACTCCCCCTCGTAGACTTTTCTCCATACAATTTTTGAAATTTTGTATGGAGCGTAGACTTTGGTCAAACCCCTCCCCCCAAAAAAGTCAACGTGGTTTATGCATAGCCCCCATTGGGAAAACAAACAATGTTTTAATTACGCCTAAAAGTCGATTTCAACCGGTTCGAACCACAGTAGAGCTTCTGTTGGGGCCACTTACAAATTGTAATGTTCGCTTTCTTCATGTTGTTTTTTCGTAATACTGCTTATTGGCAACTACGAATCGATTAAAACTAACAGTATATATGCTGTTGAGCCCATTGACAAAGTAGAGACCACTGGAAAAAAAAAATTAAACTACACTGATTTGAAGTGATTTTAAAACAACGACGTTTTTGGACAATAAGACGATCATAAATTAACCACGCTAGAGGGGCCTTTTGAGAAAAATAAGTTTTAAATTCACAAAAACACGGCCAACATTGCTGAAAAATGGTTTAAAATGTTTGCCACATGTCATTACGGCTCTGCTCTTTGAATACACATTGAATCACAGATGTTTTCTAACACGTATGATTGAATAGTAAAACTGGTTTTCATTTGCAAAACTACGAATGTTCATAAAACTTACACTGATTTTTCGACTGATCGATTGATGGTCTTGTTGCGGCTATGCAGTCTTTTGTGAGACTGCAAAGCCGAAACAAAGACCATCAATTTCATGACCATTGTATTTTGGAGCTTCCTCCAGCCAGTCAGTAAGTCAGTCAGTTAGCAGGTCAGTTAGTCAGTGATTCAGTAACTCAGTAAATCAGTAATTCAGTCAGGCAGTTAGTCAGTCAGTTAGTCAGTCACTTTCTAGAATTTTTCTCTGTATTTTTCAACCTAAATTCACTTGGTCTTCGTTTTTCATTTTATGATTCTTCTAAGGTGTTTGTCGCAGTAGCATTTCCCTGTAGTTCGCTAACATTGCTGAGCCCGTGAAGTTATTTTGAAAAAATCAATTTCCTTATTCATCTGAGACGGCTCCCATATCCTCTGGGAAGAAGTCCAGAAGAGAATGCAAGGAGTGGAAATTTAGTGACATGGTAAACCTTCCCAAGTGCAGCATATGAATCAACCAACTCTTGAATGATGTGTACTTTTAATCCGGAAATTTTCCATTTTGCAGGAGGTGAACACAAACGTTTTGGAACGCATTCCATGCTCGTAACTCTGCTGCGTAAAAGAGTTTATCTGAAAACTGTCCGTCTTTGAGGAATTTCTAATTCCTTATTTAGAAGTTTTACCCTTTCTTAAAAGCAGAGCTACGTTCAATATCAAATGATGCAGCTGGTACAAGGGAATGCTCTTAACCATTGTGTGCTAGCACCACCTTCAAGCTTTCCCTGGAAACGTGGTTGAAGAACCTCCAGCCAGTTAGGTGATACTCTAACTGTAGCTCTTCCATCGGACCTTCGATATTGTTGCAAATCCGCTAGATCCCCGTCCATCGAAAACTATTAAATGTTATCTGAATACTCTCTTCCAAATAGATAGCTGTATCTTTGTCAGAACATTTTGATGCTTTAGCTTTAGCTGGCATTTTGTCTTAGGTAACCAAATCTCAGGCTTCAAATCATTCGACTCCTCTTGGAACATAAATTGTAGTTCTTCAGACCGAAAGTAAAATACTGGATAATCCTGAAACTTTATCAGATTCCTTTCAGTTCGAATCTGACTCATCAGCTATATTTGGAGATATTTCGAACCGGGATTGCCTCGGAGTGTAATGTTAGCCTTTTTGGTATTAAATGGTGCTTTCGCGCTTTGGATAATCCATGAGTTTTCATCATACAAAAGTAAAAATCGCTCTTGTGGTTGCTTCCCGAGCAGAAGCGAATAACTTGATATCTGGCCTTGGTATTTATGAGCTCAGATTAAGAGGTAAAATACCTGAGGATAATACCATAAAATTGTTCCCACAATGTCATGCGAATACCGAATTGAGGTAAGACAATACCAAAATAATACCTCTAAGGTGACCAGATACTTACCCAGGTATCCCGGAATATCAAGTTTAGTTATATTCTAGAGACATTTTAGCTTGCAATTCTTTGGTATTTTGCTTAGGTATTTTACCTCTTGATGTGAACTCTTTAATACCAAAGCCAGTTATCAAGATCAAAATTAAGTATTCATATACTTTTGTGTTCTGCTCAGGTGTGGGGGGTGGGGGGGGGGTGTGGGGGGGGGGGTTTATGAGAGCGCCCAAACCGACGTAATGCATTTTTTAATCGCGTCGCTTTTAATCGTTTTTTAATCGCGTTTTCGCTGCGGTGGCGGCAAATAAAACGCTGCAGTTTGGAGAGACCTTAACGCGCCAAAGGATTTTTGCTTTCTCTTTTCGACATCTCTTTCCCCATCTACCACGAGTAACATTGACCAATACACAGAGTATTTTGTTTTTGTCTTTTTTTTTTGTCTTTTGAGTGTTTGTGTGTTTTAGTGCTGTCTTGCTCACTCCTATTCTAACTCGAAAATGGACTGCTGGCTAGGGAACCGGCCTTTCTTTCTACGTGATATTTTTTTTTTTTTAATCTTTATTTTACGTCGGCCTATTTCCTCACATGGTGACAATCACCGACGCCAGGAAGACGACTCCACCACCTGGACCCTACCTAACGACTCATGAATATGAACCGGGACCAACGGCTTTACTTCCCTTCCAAAGGAAGACGTGACTAGATTTTTTCGCCTCAGAAAAACCACCGACGTCGACTGGGATTGAACCCAGACCCACTGGGGTGCCAAGTAGCAGTCACGCTTACCACTACACCACCGACGCCGGCAACTACGTGATATTATCCCATACAATATTTGAACGGCATGATACCACTTAGAAAGAGAGGTCCGTTTTGCAGCCAGCAATTCATTGCAAGGGACTGTGCACACTGCCTTTTGTCTCTGTCTGTCCTATTGTATTTTTGGCAGGCGAAATCATGGCACCACTCATAAATTAGACATACATGGACGGCGCCAATAGTGCAGGGGTAAGCTGGGTTGCCCGTTTAAAATGCAACTAACAACCATCATCATTTTGCAAAAAATACAAATTCAGTATTTTCGATCAAAAAACGAATACAGATTTTTATGAAAATTCGTTGTTTTGTGAATAAAAACCGGTTTCACACATCAATCATATGCGTCAAAAAATCAGTGAGTACTAATGTAAGCGCAACATTTGAAGGGCGGAGCCAGCATTCTCGTTGTTGAACAGGTTAATCGTTTTCCGACGGAATTACGTGCTTCTGTGAATTTTAAATCTCATTTTTCTCAAAAACTTGACGTATTACAGCAATTCTGGGACCATAGATATAATCTTTGAAATTTAACATATTTACTCGATGGGAGTGAGACACTGCCGACTAGTGTTCTTCTTCAGCAATTCAAGCTTATTGCTTTCACAATTCGCTTATTGCTTGCTCCCAACTTAGTGTTCTAAATGCACTTCCACAGTTATTAATTGAGAGTTTTCGGTGCCTGGTGCCATTTTTGCATTAGTATGATTGTGTGGCAAGTACAATCATACCCTATATGCCCAGGGAGTCGATAAATTTTCCTTTACGAAAAATTCCTAGACCAGACCGGGAATCGAACCCAGCCACCTCCAGTATGGTGTTGCTTTCTAGCTGCACCTTTATTGACTGAGCTAAGGGAGGACCCTAGTGTTATTCATCTAAATTCCTAGAATTCACAACCCCCCTCTTTGCTTTGATACCGATCTTATTTTGAAAATAATAAGGACTCTTGTTTTGACGAGCAGAATTGGGATTTGAGTAGGGTACACGGGTCATCAGCCGGGTCAGATGATGTTGGATACCATATTCTTAAAAATCTTCCCCTTATTGGAAAAACTGTCCTTCTTTCCCTGAATATCAAGGTTCGGGATCCGGTTACTACTCCCGGCTTTGAAAACCCATGATTTTCTTCTCAGTAAGCAAAAACGGATACAACATGGCCACCGGACCTACTTTTATCACAACAGACTAATATGACCAACAACTCTTGACTCTGGATAATTTAAGCAATATAAAGAGTTAACATTGTTTGAGAGACCTTTATGTGTTTTCTATGCCAATACTTTCTTTTTCGAGATATCAAATGTCCTGTTTTTGTACTTGCTTTATTTTTCAATAGTTATTCACGAAATGAGTTTCAAAACGAAGATATTTTCAGCACAAGTTAAATATTTATCACACATCCTCCTGTCAATGCATAGACACCCTTAGCTTCAAGACATAAAATATTTGTGTCAATTGAAGGATCTCAAGACACTTCTCAAATTCATGCTCAATGCGCTAGGTTACGTAAAAAATTACATATCCAATAAATTCCTCATTCAATGAGCCATCGGAATGCGCAACACTTGCACCTTCATCCAACAAGCTATAACTCAACCAATGCACACACACACAAACCCACCTACTCCATCCGGCCCACCAATCAGGAAGTCCACAAGCCCATAAATTGCTAACCTTCTTTTCCGGTAGACCACGCTGATACTTATTGATACGCATGGTCAGCCGGGGATGGCTCGGCCTCCCATGTCTTAATTAGCCTTACAACAGCAAATGGTGCCGCCCGGTGTCCTCGTGCTTGAGCCATTGTCCATTCCCAATCTCGGCCGCAGTCTAGAATTTGCCTCATGAATATTAGACCCGGCGACCGTAAAAAGCAACAATCGTAACGAAAGTCCTCAGCAAGCTCAAAACATGCATACAGGCAGGGATATCGATCGCGGGAAGCTTCGAGGAGGGGTGGGTGGCTTCCGAGAAATGCCAGCTCTGGTGTACAACATAAATTTATTGATATAATTCTGCATATCAGTGTGTTTTATCTCGGGCTCGAAGAACGAGCCAACGAGCAACCGACCAACCATCGCTTCGAACGAACCCATAGCAGAGGTGCTGCACCACTATAGAATGCCATTACGGTTGTCGAGCCTAGGGTGGTTCCCAAGTCTAGCGGTCGGGTCTAGGCTCTGCTAAATGGAAAGCAGCCCTCCTCAGTTTGGTTTAAAGCTTATTTATGTGCTGTGCATATGAGCTTTGATATTTTACGAGCATTGGAAGCTCTCTCGGATTCAACGTTCCACTCGTATGGGGAAGAGGTGAAGATAGAGGGCATGTGGAATAAATGGAATACAGGTGCTTGGAGACTTTTTTCACCGTGAGCCTTCTAAAGTTAACAATTGTAGGGAAGCGGTACCTATCTTGAGCTCAATAAGCAGACCTCCAGTGGAAATCGGTGAATATGCACTGAATACCGAACACTAAGTACACAAGTTATTCACAATTTATTCGTCCACTTACCGTTAATCGTTTAGCAACGCACAAAACATTCGATTCTGATAATTTTCTTCCAATTTAATACGGAAAAGTTGCCACTGCTATGTACCTATTTTAATAATATCACGAAAAACATTAATCCCATCTGTGTACATATGTTAATCGTACTGATTTTAATCATGAAAAAATATAAACAAGTTAACGCTCTCCACTACTACACCCAAAATTAAATTTCTCGCATGAAGTAGATCATTTGACAGCACTTTAATTGTGTTGGATAGCCTGCATATAACCAAGACAAAATGAACGGGTTTGTTTGTTATTCTTCCATGAGAATATTGACAACAAGACTCACCATAACGTTGGGCATAGAATGCTCTATGAATTGAACTAGTGTGCGTGTTGATGTGTATGCTATACAGTATGTGAGCAGTGCCGCCAAATTCAACAGAGATGGAAAAATATTATTAAATGTGGGATTTTATTTCTCGGTAAATATTGAAAAAATCTACAATTAGAAGCATGTTACTATTTATTTAATCTATGGAAAAATAAAATAGTTTAACTTTGGGCGATTTGTAGCACTCTTACAAAACAGGTGATATTGATGTACTGCCAAACCCATTTCATTCGAATAAGAGTCATAATAAAATAGTTTGGCAACATCAAGCGATTACGTCGATTGTAAACACGGTTCAGAATAGGTGCAAGCGTATTTAAATTATTGTGAAAATTAATCCCATAGTTTTCTCGTATTTTATCACGTATTCGTAGATTCTCGTGTGGCTAGTGTAATAAGTGAAGTGTGATTTTTATGGTTTGTGCAATTACGCAACGAAAATGTGTGAGGATAAAGTGCAATTAAAGAGAAAACTTGGAGTCTGGCTCGGGTATATTCCCTAGTGCGGTTAGATCAATACGACGAATTTGTAGTGCAAAGGTAAGAAATTGTGTTGAAAATCTGACTGCTCATTATTTTTACGAAATTTAAGTCTCCGAAACGTTTTTGTAGCTTTTAATTATATTCAAGACCTAATTTTATTTGCCAGGATTATATATTTTTGGTTACTGCGTCCGTTTATTGGAGAAATTAAACATCTTTTTACGTTTGAAGTTGGATGACTGCAGAATGTGATGAATATATGTACTATGGTGAACATAGGTTCCGCTTCCCTACTTTAGAAAGCATTTGGTGGCTCTTAATTATGATACGGCCCCGGTTGTATTTTCTACGATGGTTGAGAGGGCCACTATTTCTAACGCGTAGAAGATAGTTATGGATCTGTTGGTTCATTGGTTGTTCAACGCGCTTTGCTATTTACTCTGGGACGCGGCGTTTAAAGCAATGCCATGTTCAGCCGGGGAGCGGTAATGGAAATTTCAAACATCCCAAGGGAAAATGTTAACCAAATAAACTCTTTAATTGGAAAATTGATTTGGTCGTCCTGAAAAGGACGGATTTAGTTGACGGGGGAGAAACAGTTCGCGATTGAACTTGGGCTTTCTTGGTTCATCTCGTGGGATGATTGATTCTTGTCTAGTTGTCACGGGCGGCTTTTTCCCGCCAAATTGTAGGCTTCAGCAAGTTAAGTTCCCGGGTACGGGAAGTTCTTTTTAAAAAAGGTGTTACTACAATTACTGATCACTAAAGACTGATTTATTCATATTAATTAACCCTACTCCTAACCGATGCGTCGATCGATGCTGCCGTGTCAGCACCTGGTTTCCGATGTTGATCGCCGTCCGTGTCGCTGCGTTGGTTGTTGCCGGGTATGCCAAATTATGCTGATGAAGCTTTGCAGTCATTTTTGGACTTTGTGCAAATCGTGGTATTGCTGGATTGCAATGTCGTTAACTGGTGGTAGCAAGGTTGCTAACTAGCAGCCATGTTTCTCGCAGCGAGGTTGACGGGAGCATCGGCACCAACGCCTCTCTGGGCAACGACTGCTCGCCAGTGCTGCTGCCGGCTACGATCCAACTGCAGATACTACTCTGCACAGCTCCACGACCACCGAAAAACTAATTCAAAATGCGAAGGTGTACCCGTTATATAACATTCATGGCTGCCTAGGAGACGTTCGTTACTTAAATAAGAAATCTGTGCTAGAAAAGTACTGTGTGTTTGGTAAATTTACTCTGAAAAAATCGACATTATAAGATATTACCTTAAATTTGCGTTAATTTCAATAGTTGAATGTTATAAATCAATAGATTTAAATATTGGAATCGAAGCGTAGAAAATGTCCCGATCGATTGGTGAAAACATTCCCAAGTAACCACGAGGCTATAATAGCTTGCATATATAGGGCATATGTATTACGTCCAGTGCATCATTGAAGTTGGATTAAAGCTGAAAAGGGCCTCACTAAGATCGAACTAATGCTAAAGGGTGATACGGTCAAAATTTGGTCAAGGGAAAACGCGTGTAAATCGGTGAAATCGTTTATTTAAAAAATCAAATTAAATTTCTTTTTCAAGTTCAATTAGTATAAAATTCAGGAAAAATATTCAGTTAGGCTTCCGCTTTTCCAAATCCGAATTGCCGGGCCTTACGCTTGACCCCTGCCATCAGATTTTGTACAGCCACCTTGTCCACCTTCTTCGTCGCAGAAAGCCAGTTTGCCTTGAACTGCTGCTCGTCCTTAGCAGTTTTTTTGGTCTTCTTTAGGTTCCGCTTGACAATAGCCCAGTATTTCTCAATTGGGCGGAGCTCTGGCGTGTTGGGAGGGTTCTTGTCCTTGGGAACCACCTGCACGTTGTTGGCGGCGTACCACTCCATGGCCTTTTTACCGTAATGGCAAGATGCCAAATCCGGCCAAAACAGTACGGAATAACCGTGTTTCTTCAGGAAAGGCAGCAGACGTTTATTCAAACACTCTTTCACGTAAATTTCTTGGTTGACAGTCCCGGAAGCTATGAAAATGCTGCTTTTCAAGCCACAGGTACAGATGGCTTGCCAAACCAGATATTTCTTTGCGAACTTTGACAGTTTCGTGTGCTTGAAAATATCTGCTACCTTTCCCCTTCCTTTTGCCGTATAAAACTCCTGTCCCGGAAGCTGCTTGTAGTCGGCTTTGACGTAGGTTTCGTCGTCCATTACCACGCAGTCAAACTTCGTAAGCATCGTCGTGTACAGCCTCCGGGATCGCGCTTTGGCCGTCGTATTTTGTTTATCATCGCGATTTGGAGTCACTACCTTCTTGTAAGTCGATAGTCCGGCTCGTTTTTTGGCTCGATGCACGGTTGTAGACGATACACCCAGCTTATTTGCGGCATCTCGGAGAGATAGGTTAGGGTTTCGCTTGAAACTACCGGCAACTCTCTTTGTCGTCTCAGCGGCTTCCTGTCGACAAACGTTCCCCAAACACTTTAATTACATTTGTAACGGTTGATTTGGCAACTTTTAGCGATTTTGCCAACTTTGCGTGCGAGTAGCTCGGATTTTCGCGATGCGCGAGCAAAATTTTGATACGCTGCTCTTCTTGCTTGGACGGCATTTTGACAACTGAAGAGTGAATTCCAAAATCAAAATAGGAGCAACATTCTACACACACACACACCTTCAAAATGAGGGGTGTTCAGGTTTTTTAAATGCAAAATTGAAAGAAATACGTCAAGTTGATATTGACCAAATTTTGACCGTATCGCCCTTTATATCTTTTGTGATGCCATAAGACATTGCTAAAGTAGCATAATTGCATTGGTAATGCATTATTACATTCTTAAAGCTAATCTAACGCTGCATTACTTGACAGCTGTTGAATTTATGCGATCCCGCATCAATGATGTTGATTTTGGGTTGAATAAGAGCAATAATATAATGCTTGTGGTTACTTGGGTTTTGTAAAACGATCGTGAAATGACTTAGTTATAAACGTTCAAAACCTATATATTTTTCGTGACGCTCAAAATTTTCGCAATTCGAACGTGTACCCCAGTATTGAAAACACAGACGTAGTCCTACGTCAAAAACCAGTGAGGGATTTAGATGTACAAATATGTGCCTGGCTATTTTCTAAGGCTGTTTTCACTGATTCGACCCTTGTCAAAGACATAGCACCGAAACCAACGGCAAAATACGGCCACCACAACGAACGACCTTGACGAATCGCATCACCAAGACTTGATGGCAATGATGTGGTCCAAATCATTTGAATCAACTGATACCACTGCCATGAAAACATTGGTTTTAGAAGTTAGGACTTTCTATTGGAATGGTAATGAACTGTCACTTCCAGATTCTTTTTATCATGACTCGAGCTTACTGAAGTGGATGCTACAGTGCCATTATTACTAAGTGTAATAAAGATTTGTTTCCGTACAAAAATAAGCCGATAGGGTTCGGTGTAGACGGAGTGAGTGTAATGCACGGTGGAAAACACTCTGTTACTGTACTTTTCAAAAACGACTGTACAAATTTATTCGTACTGAAATGCATTTGCCATCTAGTTTGCCATTCATTAGCACTGGTGTAAATGCATGTGCCGGGAAATTCATAGCTTCCTCAGCAATAGTCCTTTAAGAACAGCAAAGTTCAACGAGCTGCAGCACTTAATAGAGCTGAAACCTTTATACATGTTACATCCATCCACGACTCGATGGCTTTCTTTAGAACAAGTTTGTTAAGCGTATTCTTGAAGCTGGAAGTCTTAAAAGTATATTTCAGTTTTCACGATACATCAATGGACGCCAAGCAGAAAAAAAAGAAGCGATCCATAAAACCACCTGTACTTGGCTGCACTTAACCACATCTTTCCGAAAATCAACCGGTTGAATCAACTTTTTCAAGAGCCAATGGTGTACAAGATGAAAACAGAAACAAGCTCTCCAATATTTTCGATATTGGATTGTTTCTTGAAACCAGGATATTTAAAAGAATTGTCGAAGTGTAGGCTTTGATCAACGAATACACTAGAAGTGACAAGTTAAGCATGGAGCACTTGCATCAATTTCGACTAGAGATGAATTACTACATATGCTGCTGTAATAAAAAAAAAAGAATTGACATTACCGACGATACCCTCAACGATTTAGCGTTAATTGATCCTGATAATATCAAAGCAAAAGCCCATCCAACAATTTTTCAACTTATCAAACGATTTGAGAACATTATTGATTATGCATCAGTTCAGCCAATCGACGACATGTTCCAGGAATGGAGAGTTTCAGTAGCGGATTCTCCAGAAACTCTGCATAGCGAAGAATTTTTGAACAAGTGCACATCCTTACGTCATTGTAGTGGCGACTGAGCTCAGCGTTGCCAGATGGATTTATACAATATCGGTATTGCTTATTAAAAAATATCGGTATTTATCGGTATAAAGTAAAATTCACATTTTTTTCAAGTGAACTATAGTTTAATTTTGATTTTGGCGATCATTTTTCTTCTATTTTCAAATTTTATATGGACAAAGTTTGACGTAAACATAAAAAATAAAATAAAAAATACATTAGCCATTTTTTTATATTTACCATCTCGAGGTTGAATATGTATACTTTGAATAAAGATACATTTCAATATATATTTTTTAGAATACACACTTCTTAAGTTGTTATTAAGATAACAAAAATCATGTATAGCGATAAGGTTTTTGAGCCAACTCCCGTTGTGCTAAGCACATCCCTTATTTTTTTTAAATAGATTTTAACACAGAAACGGATTAATTCTAGAGTATACCGCTTCCAATTTTATACACTTTTCCATACATACCACTGGATTTGTTAGACACGAAAAGCTAAGATCTGATCGATTATTCAACACTGCTTCTTGAGCGCATAGTGATTTTGATATTTTTGATTTTTTTTGCTTGATAGAACGAAAATAGGCGACTACGACGAAGTAGCGCTCTACCCTATCAATAAACAGATAATTTCTTTTGAAAGTCCCATATTAAAAAGCATAAATGTATAAAGTATTGTTGCTTGTTACTATAGGACTGATGAGTTTACCCAACAAACAAACGAAAGCAGTAAATAAGCATATGTGCATTATTACAACTGAATTAAGACTTTTGTGGCTGAATAAAAAATCTGGCTGAAATATAAGCTGAATAACCATGTCTTCAATTGAAGCAATAACATTATTTCAAGTGTTTCATTTTGTTTGAATAACATGCTTATTAAAAGCTATTTTAGTATTTATATGTAACTAAATTTACACAGTTCAACAAAGAGTCGATTACAGTTTATAAATCCGTTGAAACATCGTTTATATAGCCTATTTATAGTTATGCTGTATAAATGATGCTATATTCATTGAATTCAGTTAATTCCTATGTTTTTGTTTATGAGTTTAATTTTTGGTACTGGTGAAAAAGTATTGACCTGTTTTCAAGAGTTGAAATTATAGTCAATTGCTTGAAGCAAATAGCTCAAAGGCTACCCTTTACATTGTCCATCAGAATAGAAAACAGCGCAGTGTTTACAAATAACATCAGAAAACATTGTCATATCTTTTAATCGTCTCTTGTTCAATATGCCCTTGCCAGTAATGCACGTAGTAAAACCGAACATCAACTATCAAAGCTTGGTAATTCAGATGTTTAATAACAGCATTTAGAAAGTTTATTTGAGCACTGATATTGCTTATATACAGACAACGCTATAAATATAATATCAATGTAGCTCAATAAGAGCATCACTTCTGCTACTATTCAATATATAACATTGAGCTTATATAGCCGATTCGTTTGTACTTCATTCAATTCTAGAATAGCGCAGTTGGTAAGTCACGTAGTTGAGGATACGAAAGTTGATAGTTTGAATCTCGCTATTTAATGGTAATAAATAAATGTTACAAAATGTTTCTGTTGATGTCTATGCATAATAATATCAAATTAAATATGCACAATATGAAATCCAAATAAAAATGTTTGTATCATATGGAAAATCATACAAAAACCCCAACAAAGTTTTATGAAAATTTAGAAAAGTTGAACAAAAGTTCTATAAAAGACACCACAGCTTTTTTAATATGCTCAATGATGTTGAAGAAAAATATATTATTCTTAACAAACACTCGCTTAGCTCAACAAAGGTCTCTTCGACTCTTGGAATTACCCTCAAGTTCTGTAAAGCATTAAAACAGCAGTTATTCAATTATCAGCTGAACTCCATTGCTGCAAACTTGCTTCTTAAGCATATGCAATTGGCAGTGTTCAAAAGCATTTGGCGACAGCTTAATAACTTATCCAAATTTGTGTGAATAATGCCTGAACAAAAGCTGTGATGGAAAATAGTTCAGAGATTATTCAACACGCTGCTGAATTAAATCGCCTGTTGCGAACCCTATTCGGTTTGCACGCACCTTTCATACATTACCATCTACACCTTGGTCCCTACAAACACTACCGTAAGCAGTAGGCTGACAGACTGACGTCTATTGAGCAAGAGGATGGTAGAAGAAGAATATTAAGAAGAATGAGGATACAAGGAAGTTAAAAGAATAGAAGTGAAGACCTTATAACATCACAAAACGTGCAGGATAAATAATGTCTATAATAAGAGTATATTAACTTAAACTTAGTATCTAAATCTATTAATTAGTGCCTAAATCTGTTAAAAACTATAATTAGCTTACCAACTACTTACAAACTACGGCTTAAGGTTAGCGTGAGCATTCACTGGAAGGATCCCTATTAGATCGCGGAATTATTACGTGAATTATTAAAGAAAAGTTGGTACATCAGTCGATGCGATTGGTATGAGCGTACCGTTAGTCCTCCTAATACCGTCGCAGACGAATTTTATAAACTACACTGAAAGGGTAATAAACACGGAAATTCTCTCGCAATCAACTGGTGGTCTCAACATCGCCATAATGATGTTTATTGAATGAGTGATTGTTTGTTGGGTATTATGCTTAAAATTACAACCTGTCTTCATTTGTTAACGCATTTAATATCATAATTAAACTCGATAATTTTATCACAGACATACAACCATAACACATCTACTTTCTCGCTCGCCTCGCATAGCACGTGAGCAACGGAGGAAACAAAAACAGAAGCTAAAGCTAAAGCTAAAAACAAAATACAGTGACCATTCATTCATTGCAACATCTGACAACGTCAAATCGACTGTCAAAAACTCGTGAACAATAGATCGTAAATGACAGATTACTGCTTGACAGTTAATTGCTTTTTAATTGCAAAACGTTGCAATTAGTGGACTTGCAATGAAAAGACGTTTCAATTAACGAAATTGCAATAAGCGCACAGTGAGCGCAGTTTTAGCCGCAGGGTTTTCCATTTGAAGAATGGCGAGGGCGACGGGTAAGAAATCTAAAAAAACACGTTGATAAATCATAAACCAAATATAATGTTGAAAAAACTTTCATTGAAAATCGGTATTTATCGGTATAAAAAGTTGGAAATCGGTATTTTCAGAGCCCTTGTCGGTATATCGGTATTGAGAATAAAAATCGGTATAAATACCGATAAATCGGTATACCTGGCAACGCTGTCTGAGCTACTGACTGAGTCTACGACAGTTCATTCCAGCAAAATAGGCTATTCCATATTCGGCCGATGTCAAGCGAATTTTTTCAATTCACAAAATCAATAAAACCAATGCTCGCAATCGCACTGCCACATAAACTATGAAATGCATTTTGTCGGCCAAAGAGTACGTTAAGTCGCACAAAAAGCAAAACGGAGTGGTTGAAATTTCATCTAATGTGAAATGTCTGTTCACGAGCGACATGTATAACAAAATTTATGTTCCACGGGCCTTTGGATTTATGCATTTAGTAGTAGTAAAGTGAAGGTGAGTTGTTTCTTTAAATTTGTGAATGATAATAATAAATATTTGCCTAGAATTTTTCAAAACATCAAATCCTGAAGATCAACATATTTTGCTTTGTTCATATTTAGTGATTGAAAAACGCTAGTGATTTAATCATATGTATGGAAGTGAAAGGAAAGTTGACATTTAAATATAAAACTAGAAATTGCGATCTTTTGCGGTAGCTTTTGTTCATGTGATGTTTACAAAACATAACATTAACACCTTTACTCGTTTGTCAGCATCAATAAATAGCGATTTAAAAAAAAAGTTTCATTGAATACAACCAAAATTAAAACCCATATACAGACAAATAAAGACATTTCAATTAGATTGATACAGACTTTTGAAAAAAGTATCTGGCATCCCTGTATGGGGATGTGAGGGTGTAATCTAGGGGTTTTTTCATTAGGGCGAATCTACAATTGAGAGACTCTCTCCGGGCTCGCTCTCTTTCATTCATAAATCAATCACCTTTACGTTTTTCATTCTACTATTTGTAGAGTATGCTAGCCAGCACTGTTGTGTTTCGAACTGTACTAAAGAATGCCTCGAAAGTTTAATAATGGCGCTGTAATGAATGAAAGAGAGCTAGCCCGGAGAGAGTCTCTCAATTGTAGATTCGCCCTAATGAAAAAAAAACCCTAGAACTCATGTCGCAGCTAATTTGGGACGAATGATCAATTCTAGGGTTTTTATTCATTAGGGCGAATCTACAATTGAGAGACTCTCTCTTGCCTCGTTCTCTTTCATTAATTACAGCGCCATTATGAAACTATGGATTGATTCTTTAACACAGATCGCAAGATAAGAGTGCTGGCTAGCATATTGGGCATACAGCCAAACAAAAAAAAAAAAAATGCGAAAACGATTTAGCTATTGGTGAAAGAGAAAGTAAACAGAGAGAGTCTCTCAATTGTAGATTCGCCCTAAAGAAAAAAAAAACCTAGAATTGGTTAAAGTCCCTTCTAAAATGACACAACATTAGCAGCTGTGTTCTAGATATACTAGAATGCCTCCGTCGGAGGGTACACGCTATTTCTAAATAACCAAAAATTGAGTACGATTGACTCAAATCGGTCAAAAGTATGGCTACTGAAAAGTGAGTAAAGGCGGTTACACTCATCGAAATGAACTTTCGATATTGATAAGATTGCATTATGATTTTTTGCCCCTAGAAATCATTATGAATTCCATTAAAGAGATCGCAGCAAGCCCTGCCCGCGGACGTTTTTTCTGTTATATATCGTTATAAATCGGTATTTGTGAATTTGACTTCGAAAATTTGAGCATTGAGAGTGGTGACGGTGCTGCGATTGCTATTCGGGGAGTCTAGCTCATCAAGCATTTCAAAAAGTGCCGGGTATAATAATTTTATAATATGTCCGATTACGCGTTGTTTTCAAGTTGTCATGGGGCATGTTGGTAAAGTTTAGTTTGTCCTCCAATAATGTGAAGAAATAAAGAATTGTGATAGTGTTTCCGCATCGAAGTAAAGATATGGCTAGGAGCACATTTTTAGCATAACTGACATGGGAGGCACAACGGTACTGCTGGTAGCCTTTGTACGGTTGGATTTCTATACAATTCCGAATCGGGATGAGGACCAACGAAGCAAGATCAAGATAAGTAAACGTTCATAAAATGTTTTACATTATATACAAAAAATTTCTTGCCCATTGCTCTACGTATTTTTTCCATCGTTGCCATAGAGACGCATTGCTTTTTTTCTTGCCCCGCGAAATATTTCAAAATATAATCTTTTTTGCAAATAGCTTTGATGACCTAAGAGTATAGCTTTCCGCTCAATCGTCTTGTTTTATTAAAACAATTGGTGAATATTTTCGTGCCCCTTTTCTCGCAAATCTGTTTTCTTATTTCTTACACTGCTTTGGTGACAATAGTGATGACGGGTGTTTCTTAGCCGGGAGACTCCTCATTCGCTAGTACGGGTTTCTTATTCGTATGTCAGAGACACACCTGGCAGGAGTCTCATGTTTCCATGTGGCTCTACAAGCAAAAGGAAGTGTTCTCTATGCATCGTATTGTGTCCGAGACGTGCCTTTTTTGGGTTGGAACGAAACAGTCAGCTAGACTAGGTGACTTTTTCATATAACATACAAAAACGCCCCGAGCCGTGCACCGTACGGTGTAATGAAAACCCGGCATAAACGGTTAACGTCAATGGAAAACCCCCTTATGTCGTGCGCAGGAAAAGTTGGACTTTGACTATTGGGTCCAGCTAGAAATTCTTTGAGGATAACTACCTAGCATATGCCAATACTCACCACCAGGTGGCACTTTTACACATGGAGCTAGTAGGAAACTATTTTTTCTGTTCATATTCCATTTGATTTCTATCTTATGTTCTGCCATTGCTCCTATCTATATATCATATTATATTATTATGTTATTGGTAAATATTTTGATAAAGTACCAATCAAATTAACGCTTTTAGATTATGGATCTCTCGACTAAGTATTGTGTACAGTATATATTTGCCATTTTCAACTTATTAGCTAAGCGTGCTCTGTAGAATTACAGGGTGGGGCAGAAAATAATGCGAAAATGTTCAAACTTGAGTATTGGGTTCATTCGTGTAGCTAGTGACTAATTTCTGTCGAAAGTGTATTTTTTACATTTACTTTCAAGTGCTGCATCCAAACATTCTATTTGTTTTATTGCCAATTCGTCAAAACGTTCGCGAAAGAAGTGATCACCAGTTTGTTGCTCGCCCAGAAGAAGCCGAAAGAGATTGCCAAGGTGATAGGGTGCCATTTGGCAACAGTTTACCGCATAAAAAAGTCTCTGTAGGATGATCCTAAGCAGCGAAAGCCGGAAAGCGGACGGCCGCGCTTTGCACGCTCGCCGAACGTGATCAAACCGGTCCGTGCAAAAATTGCACGCAACCTGGTGCGTTCCATAAGAAAACATGCAAAGGAAGCCAATATTTCGGAGAAATCCATGCGGAGAATCATCAAAGAAGACCTGCATGCATCTTCCAGAGGCAGAGTGAAACGCCACTTGATTACGGACCGGGTCAAGGAACTACGAGTGACTCGTTCCAAGAGATTACTTTCCTTGTTGAAGAAGGAAAAAATGATAATCCTGTTCTCCGACGAAAAGCTTTTCAGCATCGATGCTGTGGCCAACAGCCTCACGGACCGGTTCATTTCACCGCAGAAAATGGAGAACATTCCGGAAAAAGTGAAATTCAAATTTCGAAACAAAAATGGTGTCATGATGTTAGTGGCTTGATGGCGTCCAACGGTTTGAAAATGCCGCCTGTTTTCATTGATGCTGGAGTTAAAATAAATACCGAAGTGGTTATCGGTATTTTAAAGGACCAAGTGCTTCCCTGGGTGAAGGCCAACTTCTCCGAGGACCAAAACGTCGTCCTACAGCAGGATGGAGCGCCATGTCACACGTCCAATCGAACCCAACAATGGTTGAACGATACCATGAAGTTTTGGCCGAAGGATTTGTGGCCCCCTAGCAGTCCAGATCTTAATCCGTTGGATTATTCGATTTGGGCATATGTTGAAGCACGAGCCTGCAAAACATCACACCCTAGTGTGAAAACCCCTGAAGTCAACCATAACACGCACATGGCAGTCAATGTCGGAGGACTACGTCCGAAAGGCATGCTCTGGTTTCCGGCGTCGACTCGAGGATGTTATTAATAAAAATGGAGGACACATTGAATAAATTTGTTTAAAAGGACTTTATAAAGATAACTGCACTCGAAAATGTTGATATTATTGCTTGAATTTGTTGAAAATGGGATTTGAAAGAAAAAGAACAAATTTTCGCATTATTTTCTGCCGCACCCTGTATGGTTGCTTGCCAAACCCTTGTGACAGGAGGAAAGAGCAACCTGAGAAGAATTAGTGTCTCTTTTCAGCAATATTTTTTTTTTTTTTATAATTTTAAAAAAATATTTTTTTTGTTATTTTTTTTTTTTTTTTGTTGTTGGAGAAAAAAAATTCAAATAGTGGATTCGTACACTCAGGAAATTGTCCGTACGGTTTTCATACGATCGGAACTATGAACCACAAAGCAAGGGTCCAAGATTCGTTCCATACGAAATCGTATGAAATGATTATTGATGCATTCGTCGAGTAAAACATGTCTTTTATACACTTTCATTTGACATCACTTATCATGCGTGTATACTCTCGTGGGATTGTGGCTCGTCTCTGGATCCCGCGGTTCATGGTACGAATCCCACTTGCAACTTTTTTTTTCTGTGAGGAAAATTTTCATACAATCGTCCTATGAACTTCTTTCCATTAGAAAATCGTATGAAATTTGCAACAGTATCTTCTGGCAAACTTCCATACGATATTCCTATGAATTTCTCTCAATTCATTCGCTCAGTGTAGGGTTAACCACGAGTACAGCGTGGAATAACCGGAATCTAATTATACATTTTAGTGACGAAACAAAATATTCCGAGTCATTAAACTTAAACTGTACATAACAAATGAGACTCTACCATTATATGCTATATATTGTTCAAAATTCAGGTACTTGCAGGTTTCTGTTAATGTTAATTTCAGGTACCCCAGTTCATTCAAATATGTAAAGCTTCCATTATGTTCGACTTGACATAGCTCGGAGTGTGTTATGCTGTAGATTCGCGGAAAGCGTTGTGGTGCAGGTCTATTTGTTTGAATCTAGCTCGTATTACGGAATCTTTTTTGCGGTTAATGCAACGCAGTGGGCACTTTGACGCTTGTATTCCCAAGTTACATTGCCAAAACCATCCTGCTTTATTAAGTTTTATTATGGTTTTATCAAAGCCACTAGAAATCAATTTGGTTTTATTATGACACCAAGAGCTGCCAATAGGTTTCATATTTTAGTCAGGTTTATGAGAACCTACGCAGCTTGTTTAAAACGATCTTAAAACCTCGTTTTCTCAAATTCCTTTTACTCCTACCAATGGTTTTATTTTGACTTTATGAACTCGTAAAATGCTGTATTGAAATGCCGTTTTAGGACTCATTGGTATTATCTTATTATGGTCAGTTGAAAAAGCATTTTAAAACCATTTTGCCTCCAGTAAATGCATTAAACAGCAAATTGGCATTGAAGGAAGTCACCCAACTGCATCCCATCGAGAATATCTGGGCCAACCTGAAGCGTAAGATCTACTCCAACAATTTTGTCGCGAAAACTGAGGAGGAATTGATAAATAAAACGAAGAAAGAACTCAACAACATGCCTACACGCATGTTTTCGTCCGCCATGGCGAATGTTCCGGTTAACTGCGGGAAGGCCGCTCGCAAGGGCACCGATTTTTTTTTTTTCAAGTAAGCTTAAATAATTACCTTCCATGGGAAATTTATCAAAAGCAATCATCTGGCTTAGTTTGTTTTTCAACATCCGAAAAAAGTCCATTTTTTTAATGCAAACGTAACCATTTTGTTCTTATCACTGCGTTCTCTTTTGATCACTGCGACGTAAACATAAACATTTTATTTTAACAGTTCATGTTTGTGTGTATTGGTAAATCCAGGTTGAACCTTAAAAAGAGTTGAGAGCGAACGTCAACGATGTTGGGTCGAATCCAGAGCGGATCCAGATCCGACCCGATTGAATCAAAAAACGTTTTGACATCTGTTAGGGTGGATTAACCGAAAACGACATTAAGCACCTTTGCACACAACTTATTCAAGAATATATGTATCTCGCACACACCATGCGTCGTGTTTATTTTCAGCCATGAACTTTTCTTACGGCTATACTTTTTACCCTTCTTACACCAAAAGAAGGGTATTAAGATCGCTTGAAAATTCGACTTTTTATCCGAGGCCCAGAGGGCCGAGTGTCATATACCATTCGACTCAGCTCGACGAACTGAGCACATGTCTGTGTGTATGTATGTGTGTGTGTGTGTGTGTGTGTGTGTGTGTGTGTGTGTGTGTGTGTGTGTGTGTGTGTATGTGTGTGTGTGCGTTACAAATAATGTCACATCGGTTTCTCAGCCATTTGTGAACCGATTTCAGTTCTGTTGACGGCAAATGAAAGCTACAACATTCCCATAGAACGCTATTGATTTTTTTTTATTCGGACATTTCGTTACGAAGATATCAACGAAACAGTACTTGACGGCCTATTATAATAGTAATCAAACAGTGGTAGTCTCCGATTACATACTGAGCTATGTGTGTACCGATTTTAGTTTTGTTAGCGCCAAATTAAACTTATAAAATTTTTAAATAGTTGATCAAAATTTCATTAGGATTGGATAATCCTTCATGGAGATATGACCAAAACAATACCTGAGAGCACATAATTGTGAGATGAAAATATACTCGTTGCAGTTCAAAACCAAACAAGACCGCTGACCCCAATCGATGTCGTTTGCATTCTATTGTTCTGCATCTGGTGCGTTGTATAGCACATTCAGCGGACTAGCCACACTATGCGACTCTATAGAATTAGAGTAGGATCGGTTGGCTCGAGTGGTCCGGTTTTGAACTGCAACGAGTATATTCGAAAATTACACAAAGTCTCCATTCACCATAACTACACAATTTTCAACGAACATGTACTTGTTAAGCATCTTGAATCCATATCGATAATCAAAATGGACGCTTAGGATTGTGTAATAATTCATTCTATGGACTGATTATATGGAATTTCTAATATATATGTATTTTTTCCTTTTATATACCTAATATAAACAGGTATTAATGGCAATATTTTAATCATATCGATGAACAATACCTTCAGGATTGACAAATAATTCATTTTAAAAACAGAATGTATGACATATCGAATATTCCTGGTTTTTCCTGGAATTTCTGATGAAAATATGTATAAAGTACCATATTGGCCACATTTGAGTTCGTAATTCTGGTGAAGTGTAAGAAGGGTTCAGTCTCACCATCGGTGGATTAATTCAGGTTTTTCAACCAAGTTCTGCCTACAGGGCAGAACTCTAATGACACAAATACTCCAGCAATTCTTTGAGAAGATGGCAGCATTGTACGCCTACTAAGACTATTCCAAATAGTTTTTTTTTTCATTTACACGGGATATTGAAGAAAATTCTTCTGAGGAAAAACATATAATATCTTCAGCAATGAGCGGTTCAGCATTTTTTGATGACAGCCCCCAACAACACTCATTTGCCAAATTTGGTTCCATTTGCTTGATTAGTTCTTGAGTTATGCAGAAATTTGTGTTTCATTTGTATAAGAGTCTCCCCTTCCAGAGGAGAGAGGGGTTTTGAATCATCAAAGGAACATTCCCAGTCCCCAAAAACTCCTGCATATAAATTTTCACGCCGGTCGGTTCAGTAGTTTCCGAGTCTATAAGGGTCAGACAGACAGACAGACAGACAGAAATTTATTGTTATACTAGCTGAACCCGGTGCGAGCGCTGCTACGCTTGCAACTAAATGAAGGAAAATTTTATATAACTGGCACGTTTATGGTTTTTTTTTCGAAATGAGTTTTTTTTTCTTGAATAAGCAGGGGTTCAAACTTCTATCAAAACATGCTTCTTACCCGAGATATACAAGTTTTGTGTTTAAGTATCCTGGATGATTCTCATTTTTGGTAGAAAATTGTGTTTCATTTGAATGGGAGCCCTCCCTTCCAGAAGGGGGTGGTTATTCAAACCACCATACAATCATTGCCTCAAAAAACCCCCACATGCCAAATTTGATTCGATTTGCTTGATAAGTTCTCGAGTTATAAAGAAATTTGTGTCTCATTTGTATGAGAGCCCCCCTTCCAGAGAGAGTAGGGGTCTCAAACAATCATAAGAACCTTCCCCAGCCCCAAAAACCCCTTCATACAAATTTTCACGTTGGTCGGTTCAGAATTTTCCGAGTCTATAAGAGTCTGACAGACAGACAGTCAGACAGAAAATCATGTTTATGTATATAGAAATCTTGCCTCCTGTTAGGTATAGTTAGATAACCCGATATAGAACCCACCATACGATTATATTTCAATGCCACTCAGATCACCAAAGCGTCGATCTCTCTGCTCCTCTATCGTTAACCATAAGTGCTATCTACTGATAGCAGCTACCGAGAGAGATTGTGGTGGTAGATCTTCGGCAGCAGATTGATCTGCCTAATAAAGCACATTTGTAGATAACGATAAGTTAGTTATCTCCCGCACTCCGGTTGTATCGGTCGGTCAAAAATATATACAGTCCGCTTCTAACGTAGAATTCAATGCCCTTTTTAACAGCTAAATACATAAAGTTTGAAACGTGTCCGAAATAGAAATTATCAATTCGCGAGTGGTCCGTGGGTGGCCACCAGCCAGTGCATTTAAATTAAGGTTTCATTTGTATGAGAGACCCCTCTTTCAATGAGCGGAGGAGTCTCATATCACAATAGAAACATTTCTTTCCTTCGAAAACCTCCACATGCCAAATTTGGTTCCATTAACTTCATAAGTTCTCGAGTTATTCAGATATGTGTGTTTCATTTGTATGAGAGCCCCCCACTTACAGATGGCGGAGGGGTCTCGAGTTACCTTAGAAACATTTCTTGCCTTCAAAAACCTCTCAAATTTGGTTACATTTACTTGAGTAGTTCTAGAGTTATGCAGAAACTTGTGTTTCATTTGTATGGGGGCCTCCCTTTCTAGAGAGGGGAGGGGTCTCAAACTACCATAGAAACATTTGTTGCCTCCAAAAACTTCCGTATGCTAAATTTGAGTTCCTTTGCTTGATTAGTTCTCGAGTTATGCAGAAATATGTGTTTCATTTGTATGGGAGTCCCCCCTTTCAGAGAAGGGAGGGGTCTTTTACTGTCTTAAGAACCTTCCACGGTCTCAAAAACCCCTGCATACAAATTTTCACGCGTGGGGGGTGGAGTGTTCCGGGCGTTAGAGAAAAAAAAAAAAAAAAAAGAAAGGAAATCCATTTTTATATATAGAGAGCTGGCACGGGGGGGGTGTGTGGCGTGAGGGGTGTTTTGCGGAATATGTTTTTATTTTGACTAAGAAGGGGTTCTAACTTCTAACAGACCATTCTTTTTCCCCGAGAAATACACATTTTGTGTTAAAGTTAAATAGAGGGGTCTGGATAATTCTCATGATTGGTTGAAATTTGTCTTTCATTTGTATGAGAGCCCCCTCCCTTTTTCAGAGCAGAGAAAGATTCTCGAACCACCATACTACAAAAATCCTGCCTCCAAAAACCCGTTCTCGAGTTGTGCAGAAATTTGTGTATCCTTTGTATGAGAGCCCCAACCTCCAGAGAGGGGAGGGGTCTAAAACAATCATGAGAAACTTTCCTAGCTCCAAAAACACCTGCAGACAAATTTTCACGACGATTGGTTCAGTAGTTTCCGAGTCAATAAGGGTCAGACAGACAAACATCATTCTTTTTCATATATATAGAAATCCTGCCTAAAAAACCCCACATGCAAAATTGGGTTTCATTTACTTGATTCAATCTTGAGTTATGCAGCAATTTGTACTTCATTTGTATGGGAGACCCCCTTAGAGGATGGATGGGTCTTCAACCACAATACAGGCATTTTATGCCTTCAAAACATCTACATGCCAAATTGGGTTCGATCTGCTTGATTATTTCTCGAGTTATGCAGAAATTTATTATTCATTTGTATGAGAATCCCCCCTTCCAGAAAAAGGAGGGGTCTCAAACGACCATAAAAACATTTTTGCCCTCAGAAACCTCTACATGCCAAATTTGTTTCCATTTCCATTTAATTAGTTCTCGAGTTTTGCAGAATTTTGTGTTACATTTGTATGGTAGCCCCTCCTTCCAGAGAGAGGAGGGGCCTCAAACGATCATAAATACATTTTTAGCATTAAAAAATCAGTACATGCCAAATTTGATTCCAGTTCTCGAGTCATGCAGAAATTTGTATCACATTTGTATGAGAGCCCTCCTTTTCAGAAGAGGGAGGGGTCTCAAACTACCATACAAACATTTCTCGCCATCAAAAACTCCCACATGCTAAATTTGGTTTCCTTTGCCTGATTATTTCTCGAGTTATGCAGATATATGTGTAATATTTGTATAATGGCCCCCTTCCCTTTCCAGACGGCAAAGGAGTCTCGAACCATCATAAGAACCTTCTCTGGCAACAAATACCTCTCAATACAAATGTTCATAACAGTAGGGATAATTCTCATGTTTTGTTGAAATTGGGGTTTCATTGTTATTAGAGCCCCCCCTTCCAAAGAGGGGAGGGTTCCCAAACCATCATAAGAACCTTCTCCGGCCCTGAAAACCCCTTTGGTTTGGTTTAAATTTGTGTTCCATTTGTGTGACCCCCCCCCTACCAGAGAGGGGAGGGGTTTCAAACCACCATAGAAAAAAAATCCAGCCTCCAAAGAACCCTCCAGATTTGTTCCCGTTTGCTTGATTAGTTCTTGAGTAATGCAGAAATTTGTGTTTCATGTGTGGGAGCCCCCCTCCCCTTCCAAATGGGGGAGGAGTCTCAAACCATCATAAGAACCTTCTAACGCCCAAAAAACCTCTTTGGTTTGGTCTAAATTTGAGTTTCATTTGTATGAGCTCCCCCCTCCCCCTACCAGAGAGAGGAGGGGTCTCGAACAGTAGAAACATTTCTTGCCTCCAAAATCCCCACATTGGTTTCCTTTTGCTTAATTTTCATTTGTAGGAGTGCCTCTCTTCTAGGAGAGGGGAGAGGTCTCAAACCATCATAGAAACATTTCTTGTCTCCAGAAAACCCCACATGCCAAATTTGGTCCCGTTTGCTTGATTAGTTCTTGAGTTATGCAGAAACTTCTGTTTCATTTGTATGAGAGCCTCCTCTTCTAGAGTAGGGAGGGGTCTCAAACCACCATAGAAACATTTTTTGCCACCAAAAACTCCCACATGCTAAATTTGGTTTCTTTAGCTTGATTAGTTCTCGAGTTTTGCAGAAATTTGTTTTTTATTTGTATGGGAGCCCCCCTTTTCAGATAAGGGAGGGGTCTCTTACTATCATCAGAACCTTTTCCGGCCCCAAAAATTCTCCATTCAAAATTTCACGAAGATCGGTTCAGTAGTTTCCGATTCTATACGGTTCAGACAGACTAACAGACAGAAATTCATTTATATATATATATATATATAGATACATAGATAGATAAATCACGTTTATAATTTAAACTGCCAAAAACAGGGGCAAAAAAAAGTTACGTTATATCGAGGTTAAGTTATATCGAGGTTACGTTATATCGAAGTATGACTGTAAATCGTTACGTAGCAACGTCATCGCGCAACCGTCTTCAACCGGTGCTCAAAGCAAAACTCCACGAGATTCAACCTGTGCTATAAACGCAACGGAAATGATGACATGTGCCAAAGTTGCTGCGACTTTCATCTAACAAACATTCTGTCGGATCATTTGTTGGACTGAAAAGTGATGAGTCTGTGAGAAACTATTACCCACAAAAATTTCAACTTATTGTTGAACCAAAACTACACACCTGTTTTGAATACGCTGTCCCGATACAAAAGCATATCGCTCATTTATGAACTAACTAGAGTTGAATCATTCACTAACCATCGAAAATCTTCCATTCGGCACACCGGTTGCCCACCCGACAGCTTTTCCAAATGCAAATTAGCTCCGTATCCCGCTTGGAATCGACCTTAGAATTGCAAAACGGAACATTGGCGAAACTCACAAAGGGAGAACACCGACTACAATTCAGTTTTAGTTTAGCGCAACGGAATAATACGATCTGACCCAAACCCGTCCACCCACCCATCCGTTGAATTCGGCCCGGAACCGACCGCCAACCCACAACCGTCCTTTCTCCATCCCTCCCGATTCGGACGTGTGTTTTGTTTGTTCTCGTTGGAAATATATTTACGGTTTATATTGGAATCGGGTGTGTTCTCTTTCCCCGGCCAGCTGGCAAGACCGGATCCGGACAGAATGGCTTTTATTTTATGTGGCAATCCACAAGCTAGTTAAGTTTCCGCCGTCCGTCCGATCCGACCGTCGCCATTGTTTCGACTCCGTAGTTCATGTATTTATTGTAGTCGGACGAGAGTGGGAAGAACTGTTGCTTCGATAGGAAGTGGGATTTTTTTTTCGATTCCTTCCCCTACCCTGGCACCGGCAACCGACAACGGCTGGATGGCTGGTATTAGCCAATCCATTCAATCCGATTGCGAAAGCTCCGTGGGCATGTTTATTTATCGTTAAAATGAATTCTGGGCTTTTGATATGGATAGAGTTCGGCATTTGCCTGCGGCAACAGTTTATACGGGAAATTGTAGATGAATGGAGTATGGGAAGAATTCTAATTTAGGTTTTCCGTTCGAGTTACGATGGAAAAAAAATCCAATTCCACTTACCGATCTCACTCTTGATCCCGCTGAGCGTCAAACTACTGCTGCCATTCGCATTGACATTGCTGCTACTGTTTGCACTACAACTACTACTGCTGCCGCTACTACTACTGCTACTGCTTCCGGTGGGTGACGACGCCTTGGCCAGCAGGGCGCTGGCAATGCAGTGCTGCTCGGCGACCGGGTCCAGCCCGGACACGGACTGCCGGCTGTTGCTACAGTTGCTACTGCTGCTGTCCTGGATGAGATCGAACGCAGTGTTGCCGATGGCTACACCGGACGAGGCCGACGGTTGATCTGAGCCCAGCCCAGCAGCTCCCGCCGAGGCACTCTGAAACGAACCGAGCATGTCGGCTAGCATCTCCGGGTCCGGGTAGCCAATCGTGAGACCACCGTGCTCCAGGGAAGTTCCGGCGTCCGGCGCCTGGACAGCTTCACGCAGCTGCAACGTGACGGAACCCTCGGCACCCATCGAAGCGCTGCACATCAGCACCCGGGGCGGCGCCAGCCCAGCCAGGGGCAGCCGGAGTCCGTTTTGAACCTGAAATGGCAGAGAAAATGGGAAAGTTCACATCAGTAAATTCTGAGATTTTCTTCAAAGAAATCTGCGTTATCACCATTCAGCATCGGAACGCACATTTATAAACCCCCCTCGTTCCTGGGAAGAGGAGAATTGGCCAACGAACCGTAAAAGAAGCGAGAAAACCATTAAATATTTCGATTCGCCTCGACGAAGGCTCGTATCAATAAAAATAAATCATCATCGCTTCTTGTGGAAACACACGGCCTCGGCTGGCCAAGGTTTCTGTCTGGGAAGGTGTGGGAGACCCGAAAGCGGTGAATGGCCATAAAAAAAAAGTCCCTTTCGATCGGTCGTTCCTTCGCAACAAAGTTGTATATATTCAAATTCGACATCGAAGCAGGCCGAGAGTCCGAAAAAGCTGATGGATTTTATGACGCTTTGGGTAAATTGGCGGAAAATTTTCCCGGGGCCGAGGGCGAACTCAGTGCGAGAAATGACGCATAAAATTTGAGAAATGGATTTCGCTCAGTGCGTGTGTGCGGGAGGAAAAAAAAAATTATGATGATTCGTAATATTTTCCCTGCGAATGGATTCGGCATCCGGCTGAAAGCAATTTCAATCTGTTTTGATGGAGATAAAGAAAAATTGACACCAGATTAGGATGGGCTTGGGAGCTTGAGCGAACGCTTCTTCGATTGCATGCGGATGGAAAGCGCTGGGATTGGAACTTGGACGAGCCGATTTTGCTTGCTTTGATAGTAACTCATAATTACAAGCTGTTAACACAAATAGATACAAATCAAACAGGCTGATTTTGATTTATTTTTTTGCTATGGTTTCGCCGTTTTCATTTATTTAAATGATGACAGATTCTCTTACACAACTAAAATAGTTTTCACCGAAGAATGTCACTGGAAATCAAATAAACCCAAACTTTTCACTTAAAACTTCTTAATCGAGTAATACAAACCTTGTAAGTTTTAATACGCCATCAGAATCCGTATGCTCAGATACGTCCGCTGTGACAATTCTCCATCTTCACCTTAAATCATCGGTACCATTTGCTTTCATCTTAGTTTCGAAGAGGTTCCGCTTTACCATTGCCCAGTATTTTTCTAGATCTGGACAATTATGCGAATTGGCTATTTTTGGCACGTATTTGACCTCTTGTGTCTTATACCAATCCAGGACGGTTTTCGCATAGTGACAAGAGGACAAATCAGGCCAAAACAGAGCTGGAGGGTCGTGGCTTTTGATAAACGGTAGCAACCGATTTTGCAGACATTCTTTCTCGTACACATCCTTATTGATAGTGCCGGTAGAGCCAAAACTTTTAGATTTTCGACCACAACTACATATGGCCTGCCAAATCAAAAAAAAGCTTCGGGATTTTGGACACCTTCTTTGTCCGGAAATGCTCGGCAACGGCGTTCCTTTGCATTGAACGGTATGTAAAGTTTTCTATGTCTCTTATGTACTGTTAAATTTTGTTTCATCACGTTGGGTACCTTTTTCCTTTTACCCTTCAGTCCTTCCTCTCTTCCTTTTGTACGTTGATTTTGACTTGCCAGACTTTGCGAGCCACATTTCGCGGAAGATTTGGATTCTTCTATGGCTCCACCATCTTGTCATTATCAGGAGCACACTTTTCGCTTTGTTCCACTTCCAACCTTCCGATCCACAGTCATGCGGTGGTCAAATGGTTTGCAAAGACAAAGCACGGTACTTTTCGGTAGTTTTAGTTTCTTGGCAAGATCACGTACCGATTAATTCAGATTTTGCTGCCGTTCGTACAAAATGCGTTTGCGCACCTCCATTTGATTCGACGCCATTTTACTGAATGTAACAAGCATGTAAACATGTTGTTCCACGAAATAAAGTGCAGAGTTGCAGCAACCCTCCACTTTATTTCGTGGAACAACAAGTTTACATTCTTGTTACATTCAGTACTTTTCTTTCAGTGTAGATTTTGAATTATTCCACGGATCGCTGAAACGTTTCACTTATATTACAGCGGCTGTAATATAACTGAAACGTTTCAGCGATTCTTGAAATAATTCAAAATCTACACTGAAAGAAAAGTGTCCGAAATTTAACGTGGACTAGCTTTATAGAAAACAAAGACGTAAGGACTGTTCATTTATGAAAGTGGGCATCTGTTTATCAATGGTTTAGGGTTAAAACTTGACGAAAAATTGTGCAATTTTGCTCAGTGTGTAAAAACATTGTTAACAACGCCAGAGAAATCGATAAAAAGTTGGAAATTTCGAACGATGGGTCGGATCGGCTTATCAACTCGCAGATTAATTTTGCACAAATGGTTTTCCGAAAAGTAGTCGTTGGCAAAAAGCGTAAAGTGCACTAAATCTGCAGTGTTCAAGATTGTTAAAAAGTTTGGAGAAACGTGTTCTCGTGAAGATTTACCGAAATATGGACGCAAAAAGGGAGCTGGCAGCGATACGCCTGTTGAAATCATATAAATCGTGTTCCTTTCGAGAAATTGGAAAACAAAAATTTGACATTATCGTCGTAGCTGTGCAGAATATCAAAAAGCGTAACAAAATTAGAACCTTCAAGAAACATAAAACAATCAAAAGGATGGATTCACAGAAAGTTTCTTCGAAATTACGGTCACACAAAATTCGTCATTGATTATCTCTTGAATTTCAGGGAAGCTCTCACCTGATCTTCTGCAGAGCTCTTTGCAAAAATGTTGGGGAGTTTCCTCCTGACCATTAGGGAAGTGAACTTCTTGGCAGTCACTCCTAATTTTCGTGAAAATTTAGATCTAACAACCCAACGTTACGTCCCAGAAGCATTTGATAAGTTTGTTTCCTGAACTTAATTACTTTATAAACTTCTGATAAGTCCCATCCTGGAATGTGAGGAAAATTAATCCAACAGCTTGGGAAAGTATTTGTCAGAATTTCATGAAGATTCTCTTTAAATTTCTTGGAAGTTTCTTCCAGAACTCTTGAGAAGTTCTCTTCTGAACTTCAGGGAAGTTTTCTCCTGAACATCGGGGAAGTTTGTTCCTGAATTTCTGATAAATTCCTGCGTGAACTACTAGGAAATACCCCTACTTTAGGAAAGTTTCTTCCTGTTCTTTGGAGAGGTTTTTTTCCTGAACTTCGAGAAAGCCTCTCCTGAAATTCTGAGATGTTCTTTGTTTGGAAGGGAGTTGGGGGGTTTTTTTTTTTGGGGGGGGGGGGGTGGGGGGGGGGGTCGGGTTGGGAACCTTGGGGGGGGGGGGTTGTGGGGGAAGTTTAAGGAAAAATTTGGGGTTTGGGCGGGGCGGGGGTTTGGTTTTTGAGATTTTGATAACGACTGTTCCATAAAGTATAAGCACACCTTATTTTAACGGTCACTTTGAAAATAATGAAATATTTCAACATGTTTTGGCTGCGTCCTTTTGGTTGCACATTTCTGAATGACATAGCATCAAAAAAGTACTCAGTTTTGTATTACCTATCAAAATGAGCGGTCTTACTCCGGAACAACGAAAAATTATCGTGCACAAATGGTCCACTGTGAGCGGACTCTCCTTGGGAAAATTTGCCAAGGAAGAGGGTGTAAGCGTCGGAGCGGTACGATCTGCGATTCGAAAATATAGAGAACAGTGTACATTTGAAGATGCGCCGAAGAGTGGTCGGAAATCCGGTCCTTTTAGTCCGGATATCGATGCCGGATCAGGGATGCCTACAAGCGAAAACCAGCGACTTCCGTTCGGGATGTTGTGAAAAAACTAGGGACCTCGTCGAGTAACGTCATGCGTGCCAAAGAAAGACTTAGGCTAAAGACATACCGGAAGCAGAAAAAAACCCAAAAGGAACAAAAAACAGGCCGCGTCCGTGAAACCACGGGCCCGCAAACTCTACGATTCGTTATTGTATAGAAATTCTGGGTGTATAATAATGGACGATGAAACGTATGTAAAACTAGATTCCCGGACCATAATTCTATACTGTAAGCGAAGACATAGACATCCCCGAAACGGAGAAGGCAATTTTTACCGAAAAATTCGGTAAGAAGGTTATGGTTTGGCAGGCTATTTGCGAGTTTGGTAAAACATCTAGTCCGTACATCACAACGGAGACGACAAACACTCAGAAATACGTTAAGGGATGTCTCCAGAAGCGATTATTGCCGATGATCAGGCAGCACGAAGGTCAAGTAGTGTTTTGGCCTGATTTGGCGTCATGTCATTACGAAAAGGACACTTTAGAATGGTACAAAAGTCAAAATGTATGTTTCGTGCCGAACGACATGAATCCGCCGAACTGCCCGGAAGCACGGCCAATCGAGACTTTTTGGGCTTTAACCAAAGCAAAGCTTCGAATATTCATAAAACCAGCGGACGACATGCAAACATTTAAAAAAGACTGGCCAAAAGTGGTCAAAATGGTGGGAAGTACCACTGTGCATAAGCTAATGGGTCATGTTCGAGGAAAAGTTGGGAATCTTGGCAATGATTAAATATTTTGATTAAACGAGAATAAAATATCATATCAAACACAAATAAAATATGATTTGCCAAATAAAATTAATAAAACTAAAAAAAACATGACTTTTTTGTTATCTTGAAAGTGTGCTTATACTTTCTGGAACAGTCTATAAGTAATGTCCTCTCCAGTATGTTTCTTCCTGAATTTCGGAGAAGTTATTTCCTGAGTTAATGCTTTCTAAACTTCTAAAGTCCCATCCTGAAAAGCGAGGAAAATTTTACCAAAATTTTGGGGAAGTCCTTCGGGGAAAGAAAATTTCCTTTGAATTTGTAAAAAATTTTTTCTTAATTTTTGTGGTTCTTTTGTTTTTGTTATTTTTTTTTTTATTTTTTGTGTGAATTTGTGTTTTTTTTTTGTGTTTTTTGGGGGGTTTTGTTCTTTTTCTTGAATTTGTCTCCTCGGAATTTTTTAAAATTTTTGGGGGTGTTGGGGGGGGATTTTGGGGGGGGATCTTGTGCTTTGTGTATAGTTGTCTTTTTGTTTTGTTCTTGTTTGACTTGTTTTGTTGTTTGTTTTGGTTTTTTGTTTGTTTTTTTTTTATAATTTGTATAGGGTCTCCCTTGTTTCGTCCTAAACTTTGGGATGTTTTTTTCCTGAACTTCTGAGATGGAATCTTGAATTCCTGAGAAGATTTAGAGAACATCTGGAAAGTTCTAAACTTTTAAGAAAAGTCCTCTTCCCCAAACTTCTTGACGCTCTGAGAAGTTCTCTCCTGATTTTCGGGGATGTTCTCTCTTGAACATCTGGGATGGATGATCTTGAAATTTGGCAATGTTTGGTCCTGATTTTTTTTTTAGATATTCCTGCTTGAACTACTAAGAAGTGTTTTCTATACTTTTGAGAAGTTTCTGCCTGACCTTCGGAGAAGTTTTTCTTTTCTAAGAAGTCTCTTTCTGAACTTCTAGAAAGTATCTTTCGGAAGTTCTGGAAAGTGTCATTTTAAATTCTCTAGGATGTGCCCTAAATTCTGGGTAGTTTCTTCCTTTACTTCTAGATCTAGAACAAATTCCATAAACCACTTAACTGGAGGGTAAATTTCTAAATCGGAAGTGCAAATATACTGATATGATGCGCTTAGAAATACTATAGAAAAAAAAAATTCAGAGTTCTAAGCTTAATTTCAAAAACGCATCACTTTAACTGTTGTTCTGAGTCTCTGCACGGCCACCGACTGGGCTTTGGATGTTAGGATCACAAAAGTAATAGTATTCAAGCGAGAATATATATGTATATGTTTTTTTTTTTTTTTTGTAATTCCGACCCAAGACGCATTTTGATATTCATGAATGGAGCTCCTGGTCAATTTCCTACCACTTTTACTTAACATTAGTTTTGCTGGCTCCACGCCGCAAAAGCCTCTGACGATGTCCACATTAATTTTAATCAGTTCGATGAGCCATTCGAACTGATGGTCATTTGTTTTGTGTTAAATAGGATAAGACTTTTTTTGCTTGAATTATATTGTTTTTCTGTTAAGGGAAGGTCCATTAATTATGTCACGCAGTAAGGGGGCTTATCTCGTCACTATTATAAAAGTCCCTAACAACAGTTAGAGTATCATCGCTCAAAGATAACATATTTACTCTGGTCTCCGGTGTGCTCATAAAACCTCATAAAAGCATTGGTCGGAGAAATTGTGTTTTTTGGACTTCAAAATTGATTTTTTAACTTGACTAAATTTGAGAAAAAATGTTCTACACGCTAAAATAATTTGTATTCTAGTTTCAGTTCGGTTTACTCAAAATGACCCTAATGTGGAATAATTCAAAATATGAGTTAAGTTTACTCAGTCGTGGTTTACGCTACAACTCAAATTCGGCATGAGTGCCTCTGCCATCCTTATGAGCACTCATGCTGAATTTCGACGCTAACGGACCATTGTGGTTCCAGTTATAGCGTATACCATGGTTGAGTAAACCCTAGCAATGTTGGTCTCTGCTTTTAAACCATTTGAGGCTGATTTATAGTTCTTACATTTAATAGGGTCAGAATTGGACCAGCTTCCCCTACTTTTGATGGGTACATTACTTCACAAATAAAACTAGATTTGTAAACATGGTTATCATGAATTTATTAGGAATAAGTTTGATAACTTCGATGAAAAGATTCCCGCAGGTATTTTGAAGTGATGGAAAATGATGCTCATTCCATGTGCATATGGGCAAAAAACTTAAAATTTTCAAAACAAATTTTACTCAAAAACGGATCAATGAACATATCTAATTTTTTGATATGTTATGAGCAAATGTTTGAATTTTAATTAAAAAAAATATAAAAATAAATAGTCGTTGCGGTCCAACATTTCAAAAATCATAAAAAACGAATATTTTGACCATTTTAGCAAATTTGAGTACATTAATTATTTTATCCAATATTTTTAGTAAAAACAAGAAGTAATAGGCTTTCTATTCATAAAAAAAACATTGCAACTCGATTCAGTGGTTAAGAAGTTCTGATTTTTTTTAAATAAAATATTTCGAAAAATGTCAATTTTTCTGGTAACCCTATATCGAACATGGTCACCCTAATAAAAAAATAAAAAAAATAGGAGTCTAATTATTTTCCATGAAGAACATACAAAGCGATTTTGAGCAAAATCGGACAAATTTTTTTTTCTTCTTTTTTCTTTTCCGGGGGATCTGTATTTTTAAAGGGTGTCCACGATGAAATTGCCACACTATGAAATTGCTCTAACTTTTTAACCGTTGGGTAGAATTTAATGAAAATTTGGGTGGATTTAGTTCATAGTGCATTATTTACATCCTGCAAGTTTTAAAGTCCTGTGATCAAAACTCGTGGAAATGGAGTCGAAAGAACAGCTCGTGCGTGATAAAATCTTGCGCATTCATCACGAGAACAAGGATCTCTCGCATCGTTCCATCGCTAAAACGTTGGGAATCGCGAATTCCACGGTGTCGCGAGTGATTAAGCGGTTCGAGGAACGGTTGACCACCGATCGGAAGCCCAGAAGTGAAGGAAAAAGTTATTCCGTACAACACCAAAAATCACAACCGCGTAGTTGGGGCCTTCAACCGAAATCCGAACGCCTCCGTTAATAGGGATGTGGCTAAGAAGCTGCACCTAAGCCGAAGTTTTGTCCAGAAGGCCAAAACTAAGGCTGGGCTTCGAACGTTCAAGGTACAAAAGGCCCCTAATCGCGACGAGAAGCAGAACAAGTCCGCCAAAAAACCGTGCCAGGAAGTTGTACCTCAACATGCTGACGAAAGTTGAATGCTGCATCATGGACGACGAAACATATGTGAAGGCCGACTTCAAACCTGTTTTTCACGGCCAAGGATAAGTTCAGCGTTCCGGAGCATGTCCGCACTCAGAAGATGTCCAAATTTGCGAAGAAATTCCTGGTTTGGCAAGCCATCTGCACGTGCGGGAAGCGGAGTGCACCTATCGTGACCCAGGGCACGATGAACGGACAGGTGTACATAAAAGAGTGCCTCCGAAGCGGCTGCTTCCTCTCCTGAAGGCCCACAACGTCCCAACAATCTTCTGGCCGGATTTGGCCTCATGCCACTACTCCAAGGACATGCTGAAGTGGTATGCGGACAATAAGGTCAATTTCGTGCCGAAAATGTTCAACCCTCCCAACACTCCGGAGCTCCGCCCCATCCAGAAGTACTGGGCGATTATGAAACAGCACCTTCTTAAACGACCTACGGTAGTGAAGACAGTCGAGGAACTGAAGAAAGTATGGGTTTACATGCAAAAAACGGTTGATTCACAGGTTGTGCAGAATCTTATGGCCGGGGTTAAGGCCAAGGTGCGGGCATTTGCGTATGGACTGTAAATAAAATACGAGTAAAATGGTAAAATGAAGTTTAATAGTTATTTCTCAATCCCTGAAAATTTGATGGCAATCGGATGAAAACTCGAATTTTGCGAATCAATTTTGTGTGTGGCAATTTCATCGTGGACACCCTTTATATATATATATATTTTTTTTTTTTTGCCGCACAAGGCTTTTTTTTTTTTTTGAGGGGGGGGCTTTTTGTTTTTTTTCCCACTACAACAATATTTTTTTTTTGGGGGGGCCCCCCCCAACACCCTTGCGATGTCCACATTAATTTTAATCAGCTCCAGGAGCAATTCGAACTGATGGCCATTTGTTTTGTTTTTAATAGAATAAGACATTTTTGCTTGAAGTATTTTAATTCACTTGCAAAAAAATAATGGTTTTGTGTATTTCTTGACTTGCTTTAGCAATTACCACTAACCGATGAAAACAAACTCTTACTCGGTAAAATGTGACATATCAGTCATTAGTTTCCGAGCGGTCGATTGAATCGACCTACTCGACAAAATTTCTTCGCGTCGATCTATCATCAGGTTAACTGACTGAGAATGATGGAATCAGTGGTTTAGCATTCAGGTTTATGGATAATTTTAAAAATTGAATAGTTGAGAAATTTTCAACAGGCTGATGAAAAATCTCGAAAATCTATCGATAAATTATTGAAATGTTAACTTTTTTTTGTGTATCGATTTTTCGTGGCAGTCAACGTTTCAACATTTAAAAATAATTAACATTTGCTTCATGGCATTCACGTTGATCCGTCCCTCTCATTGTCATATTATTCCAAGTAATACAGCTCAGTTTGACAGTCATTATCTATATTTTTTGTTTCGCACTGAAAATGAATGGTTGATTATCGTTTTTGCTTCCTTCATCTCACGATTGGGAGCAATAACAGAATGAAACTCCTCTTTTTTAGATTCTCATCGAACCGGCTGCAAATGAGATATCTTTAATGACCGGGTGCCCACCCATTCCTTCACGTAAAGGAAATAATCCTCGTCATCCTTTTCTCATGATTTCCGTCGGAGACACCAGCACACAGTGGTCTAGAATGCAAATTTAGCGGACGTGAAACAAAACAAAATAGCTCGTTATAAAATTGATAATTATTTCTCTTAGTTTACAGTACATTGAATTATCCTTAAAAATTTGTCAAATGTTATGTAACTTTACATGTTTTAATATTTTAAAAATTAAGAGATATTTCGTAGTTTCAAACGAAATATCATCAAAACGTTATATAGGCAAAGATGCAAAATAGTCACAATTTCCCCCTAAATCGACATTTTGAACCACATTGCAGCCGCCCGGAACAGATTCATATTTTTCCCGTCGTTTACGGATCCCCAGTACAGAACCCTTTCAGGAGCCATTTCTTCTCCATTTCCGGTAATCCAAAATGGTCGCCACATACGAACTGACGGGGGGGGCTGTGGGAGAGCGGTAAATTGTAATTTAATATCACCTGCACGAGGATAGAAAGCCATTAACGCGCACTGCACACTCACGATTCAACAGAAGACCGGCTACCGTCCCGACTACAATAACGATAATAATTGAAACGAGATAATAATGGGCACTAGGTGGACTAACTTCTTTCTTTCAGCCGTACCGTTCAATCGCTCGCTTCCGGGTAGGATTTTCCAGCGCAGACATTCCTGGCTTAATGGATAATGGCCAGTTGTCAGAGGGGACTCGGCTCACACAATCGGCCGCTGGTCTGCCTCTGGTTTTGATTGTCCTTGCAACGGCCGCTCCTTCATGGCCGGAATGCGATGCACGTTTATCCTCCGAGGGCATGACTTTTGCCACGAACCGCTCCTAACTGGCTACCCAGATGCGACGGCAATGATGACGTTTGGGACGTGACTTGCCAACGTCGTTCTGCTCCGCCTCCGGTCATAAAACGATGGTGTCAGGATTTGAAGGGGTGGGCCAACAGAATCTCCGAGCTTCGAGAGATTTTGCTCCAATCGAAAATAATTACGCATCCAGCAATCGGAGTGTGATTACGGCCGTACTACATGTAGAGTCTCCGAGGGAGATTGAAACGGTTGCTGCTGCTTCCGATTGCTTCGATGGAATTCATAATGAAAATTACTCCTGCTCGCCATTAAGGTGTGATTTTGCCGAACGTCAAAACAAACAGATTTTCACAGGAATTTATAGTTGAATCTTTTGTTTTTTTTTTTCGATGGGCAGTTAGAGATTGAACTCGGTCACGAATATTGACGTGATTCGCATCGAGGAAAACGGCGAAAAAGAGAAGCAAGCGGACACGCACATCCGGTTCTTGGAGGGAAAGAAGAATCACCTTGCTTCAATTGTTCACGAAAAAATCCGCATTATCCTCACAGAGTCTCAAATGGCACTATCACGCAACTGCCGACTAATAGATTGCGTGCGAATCTCCCAAAAAAAAGGATACACACGCAATCTATCAATTCAGTATTCTTTCACGGTAATCGAAAAAAGAGCGTTAATTCGATAGATATTGTCCATTCAATCAAACCGCTAAACCCAATAAGCGACCGACCTCTGACTTTTTTATTTTTTAAAAAAGTGATTACAATCAGGAATCCTTTTTTTTTGCTCTCTCCCCATTCCTGTTCAACCTACATTTTGCCAACAGGTGTCGTAATCGGATTAATGTCCTCCCCTCGCCGGATGCCATGCGGTTATTACACTGAAAATGAAGACCCGAGCGAGATGGCCAGGCGAAAAGGAAACTGACGGAAGGTATTAATTTTGATCATGGTTGGCGCTTTATTAAAAATTTTATTACTTTTTTTTCTCAGTTCCATGCCAACCTTGACGATCCGGAACACCATTCGAATGGCGGTGAAGGAAGGCAACGGAGGAAAGTGAGCCTACTCGTTAGTGTCACCTTAAAAGTCGTTAGAGGCCTTCCACTTTGGCGCCCTCGCCATGCTCAGCTTGATTGAACAGCTGTGATATTTTATTCGAGCTGCCTTAAACGATGGAGGTGAGAGGAAAAGCGTGGTGCAACGTGGCGAAAAATATGGATTGCTAGGATCAGTGATGCAAAGGATTGTTAGTTCTTGAAGCCTGCCACTCGTGGTGTGGCGCTAGTTGCGATTTTAAAATTTTAAACTCGGTTCTTTTTTTTTCAACAAGTTCATTTATACATTATTATCTTTGTACCAGTCTAAGATGGGCCGGGCATAGTGGCAAGATGCCAAATCCGGCCAAAAACAGTGTCGGGCCATCGCGGGATCTCGGCAAGGGCAGAAGTCGTTTTTGGAGGCATTTCGTCCTTGTAGATTTGTCCGTTGACGGTCCCAGAGTAGACCAAGCGCCGACTCATTTGCCACATCCGCAGATCGCTTGCCAGACAAGGAATTTTTTGGCGAATTTCGATAGGTTCTTCTTCCCGTACACTCTCCGGAACGGCCAATCCAGAGGTGGCGACGTAGTGTTCCTGTTCTGGCATTTGTTTGGTGTCGGCTTTAATGTAGGTCTCATCGTCCATCACCATGCAGAACGGTTTTGGTGTGGAGCCACTCCCTGTACAGTTTTCTTGCACGAGTTTTGGCCACCGAGTTCTGTTTATCGCTCCGGTTCGATGCTTTCTGGACCTTGCACACATGTAATCCAGAACGTTTCATTGTTTTCTGCACAAAACAAACTGAAACTTTCGGCTTTTTCGCAACATCCCTGATCGAAATTGCTGGGATAACGCTTTAAAATTGGTTCTGCACCATCCTGGCCTTCTCCGGGATTTGATGTGCCACGTTTTTTGCCACTACCATTTTTCCGCTTGGTTGTCTTACGGTCCTTGAACGTTTTGATCACATGAGAGATTTGCTGAATGTGCGATTCCGAGCTGTTTTCCGATCCATCGCTGAGAAGCGTTTGGGTTTTCAAAGTGAGTGCCCAAAATTTGTTGGCGCACTATTTCTTCATTCGAAGCCATCACTGAAATTCACTTCATCGATTTTCACGAAACTCATTGCACAATTGACACAACACAATGAAATACATTTAGTTAAAATTTCAATAATTTTTACCCACACGCTAAAAAGCTACGAACAATTGCGTGCGTCCAAATTTCATCGAATACAGTCTTTAGATGGTTGTCCAAGTGAAAAGTTCATTTGCTTTTCTGACAACAAATTGTCAAAAAATTATTTAAAATTCCGGGAAGTCCACATGTCTGCAGATTATCTGACAGGATTTCAATGGAAACTGAATCAAAAGCCCCGTTGATGTCCTGGAACACTGAAGCCAGTTGCTCCTTGCGCGCAAAGGCCAGTTGAATATCTGAGGAAAGTGGCGCCAGACAAGAAATTGTTCCTTTGCTCTTACGGAACCCAAACTGTGTATTTGATAGCAAGTTATTTGATTCGATCAAGCGGTTGAGCCTTTGAAGAATCATTTTCTCCAACAATTTCCTAATTCACGAAAGCAAAATTTAGCGGGCTTTTGAAACCTCTAAACTCAGGCGCTACGATGCTGTTTCGGAGTAAAAAATTAAATAGGTCTAGCAAGCGTCTTTTTTGCGATATCTGGGAGATTTGTCAAACCATTGAATTTTATCATATCGCATCCGGATGAAGAGTTATTTGATGAAAGAAAGCCATAGAGAATTCCAGCATTGTGAATGGTCTGTCCAGAGAGCCACCGCTTAGAGACATTTCTCGAAAAATATGCTTTGCTGGAACAGAATCCGGACAGACCTTTTTTGCGAAATCGAAAATCCATCGGTTGGAGTATTCATCACTCTCATTAGTAGATGAGCGATTACGCATGTCGCGAGCCACTCTCCACAAGTGGTCATTGAGGTTTCTCGTGAGAGTCTGTAGCCAGCCCGAACGACCGGCTTCTGAAAGCGTGTGGCTTAAGCGCCACTCCATAAAAGGAAACCACACACCCAATTTCTTATTGCCTGGTTAAGACTCTCCTCAGGGCGAGTCCATCAAATTTCCTATAGAGGATTTACGAATCGAACCAGCCGACTTTAGACTAAAACGACCAAATTGGTAAACCCTATTACTTTCCTGAAATCATAAACACGATAATCACTCAGAGAATCAGGAGAACGAAAACTCACCAACACCTAAAACCTTCACTCAAGAGAATCTATCCTCATCGGTAGTCCCATCACCTACCACTAGACGTCACCCCGAACTGGAAGTACGCTCTTCCACACAACACTAACACTCATATGAGAGACGGGACTCATACTCTAAAACGGAGAGCGCGAAATGATGTCAAACGTTTCAATCAATTAACCTAGCGAGATTTTGAAGCATCAACATTTATTTACAAGAACTAAGTAGACGGTGGATTTGGCCAGACTACTACATACTATTTATTATTCTATTTTGTTTAGGTGTTCGATCTTACTGTCTCCTGCATGTGTGCGTTTTCTCTCTTCCTATCTGATTCTCATGTGCTCATGTGCTATGTCCTGTTTCTTTACGTCACGTCAAATTGGCAACTCAGCTCCAATCGAGTCTGCGCTCCTGGTGCAACGTTTCTTGATTTACTTCCTTACTTTCTTTGGCGGAATTCCGATCACGAGTCCGGAAATTAGCGCATGGCTCTTCAGTTCAAACGTAAATCGTTTAACATCGAATGAAATGCGCATATTCAGTCATTATTTAAGATTTATTGTTGGGCGGTTTGTCCCAAGGTACAGTTAGTAGCTATGTGCTTGAAGTGCTCTTTTACAGATGAAGAACTTGATGCACTACGAGATTTAATGAGTCATCATCACAATTTGCATCAAACACATTTAAGAAAAGATCGTAAGCCGAAGCACCATATTTTGGTTCATTATCCAAATATTCGTCGGGCATCTGGACCTGCGGAATAAATTATGTGTTTTAAAACAAAGCAAAACATAGAGAATACAAACAGTATTCAAACATCATGTCATCGCGTAAAAATATATGTTACACGTTGTATGTCAAAGTTTCATGGCAGTTATTATTTGAACTTCGAAATGATGATTATGTATATATTTATTTTATTTTTTGAATTTCAGTTGAAGGAAAATTCAATTTAATTAACATGCGTTTGAAAAACTACTATGGAATGCTTATTCAACCAGTTAATGTTGATTAAGAGTTTGAAATGATGTGTTCAAATGCAGTTATGTTCAAAGGAACCAATTTAAGACAGGGTACTTTATTCTTTTGTTCATCTATCAAAGCAAATATGTATACCAAATAATGGATATAACAAAACATCCAAAAACATTTTACTCGATTGTGAAATCGGGAAAAATTGGAACCAAAGATAATCTATCAAAGCAATTGTATTTTTTCCAATTGTTGAAATTGTACTCATTGATAGCTTCAACCTGCCACCGGTCTAACTATATAATATTGATGTTCATTTTTATTTTCGTTGGAAATTCAGTTGTAATATAGAATACTAGAAAGCCAATGCGTCTATAGCCTTTTGATTATTTTTGCAGAATCAAATACCTCCAATTATTAAAGCATACGCAGTTTATTTAATATAATCTATGATTTCCTTCAACCATAAACTTTTATATTTGATGCATATTCATGTTAAGTAATAATCGAAATGCACTCAATCTATAGGATTTTGAAATGAAATCCATGTGAAAATCATTATGGAAAAAAGCTACATGTTTTTTAACTGATTTTGATATTTCATTTTCATTTTGCAGCACAGGGTGGGGCAGTAAGAGCGCAAGTCAATCCAAGGCTGATAGAGAAGGAGGGGTAATAGCTGACTCGCCACATGCAGGCTAAATGATCGCCATGGGTGGGGATAAGGATTAGGTGGGGGGAGGGGTTTGTAATGTATTTGGATTGAGATGATTGCGCTGCTTCAAAATGGTCTGAAATGTTTAATTTGTATATTAATCGGTGAGTGAGTGTTTTACCATAAATCTTTTTAAAGCAATTTGTGAATAATATAATTTTGATTTAGTATATACTTACTTGGTCCTGGCTATACTTCTCTTCCTGTGCTCCTGTGTCCTAGGTTGATTTCGAAGAGTTTCCATAGTTGTTTTGTTTACTTGCTGGGATGTCTGCAACCACTAGCGGCCATGATGGTTGCAAAACCGCATACAGAGTTAGTAACATAAAACAAAAAAGAAAAGCGAAAGGATATTTTAGTTTTTTATGGCATGCAGGGTGTATGTGAGATTATTGGTGATATTCTTACAACGAATTTTCGTTTCTTTGACTATACATTTCTAATCACTGTACTGTCACCTAACCAAACTTAATCAGAACCTCTAATCACTCTTACCTAACCAAAAAATCCATCTAGTAGCCATCCCAATCTAGTAGCCATCCCAAATTTAAAAATATTTGAAATACGAACCAATCCAAAACCTAGTAAAAAAAAAAAAAACGTTTCTGTCTTATCCAGCGAGTTTTTTTTTAATTCGTTTTTCCTTTCTATTTATTTAATGTTTGGTTTGGAGGATACATTTTCCTACTCAATCTCAACGCCTCGCACTCCCACTATTCACAAACTTTGAAATTAAAGTGCGGCTGGGTTGAAATGCCGTGTTTGAACTTTGTAAACAAGAGGGGTAAGACGAAAACCTTGACCCGATGATATTGTATATGGCTCACCAATCATACTGATATAAACCACGACGAAAGGTTTATTCTACTGCTTCAAATGGTGTTTCCTAAGCGGGCCCTCCGCGTCCTATCTCTAATAAACATGTTTGTCATCGTCAGTCTAAAGTAACATTTTTCTTTGGCTATGTGCTTCATTTCGAACAGTCAGATATTTACCATGATCAAAACATTCACCCTTTTCGAAAGTTTTGCAATTACTTTCACTTATTATACCATGGGCAAACCAGGTATTTTGGTTATTCATTCCATAAAATAAATGGATAAACAACAACACAAGTTGGCACGAAAAAATGAAAAGCGTACCTTTAGTCGTTTCCCCCTGATTGAAAGTAAGGAGTCTAAGAGTGAATTGCGGCCTAACCCGCCAGTATCACACCTGATGTTAGTGCCTTTATATAAACGTTCTACGACGTGGCAGTGAGATAAATGTGCAGAATATGTGATACTTTCACTACTGGTCAAATTCTTGGTCTCACATGCATGTTTAAAGCATGGGATAAGCCCTCTCACTGTCGACAAGGTGAAAATTTGACCCGCGAGAGGGACTTACGTGCAGCGAAAGTCTTTTCGAACAGTTTTCTTGAATCAAAAATGTCGTTGAGATATTTGAATTCTACCAGTTTTAGTAATGTTTGATGGTACAAGTCCCAGTCTGCTGATGGGACTCATGAGGGAGAAGATTTCTCGTTGTGTCTCTTTATGTTATTTAATTAGTCAGTCAGTGTTACGTTTATATGCTCAAGAGGACGCTTCGTAACTTCTATAGTCTAGTTCTTATGTGCTCTGAAAGTCATCGATGCATACCTCGTCTTACCACGTTTAATTCACTTATCACTTTGTCCGCTTTAGTCAGTTTTTGCCTTCTGCGTTATTTAGTTAAATCCTATAGTTCTATTGTAGACAAGTTTACGTTTACTTGTCTGTTCATTGCCTCCTTTTTATTTGTCAAATCCTAATCTCTAAGTTGTTTAATCGATTCAAAGCCGTCATGCATGTGTAGCCTAACAATAATTATTTGAGCCTTGCCTGAACTGTAAGATTCACTTTTCGGTGGCAAAGTAAAGCTTCATCACGCCTATTCCCTATCTATTATTATAAAATTATCAAGAATGAAGCCGTTATAAGATTTTTGTATACCATTGTTACAATGTTTGGTATTTTTATTATGGTTCTTTGAAATGAGACATAACAAAATAAGAAGGCGCCACGTTCCTAGTTTTAATAAAACTTCTACTCAGTGAATCCAAAAGTCGATTCTCTACGAATGTCAATAATCTTGAACACATTGTCTATCAACATATACCTATCTAGCTAGATTTATATTCAACCGTGGCTACGGCTCACTATGTCAGAAAACGCATAAGAAAAGTGTTGCAGCCAAGAGGAAATCCCACATCAATATTACTGAGGAAAGAGCCCCACCAAACTGCAACAGCATTCAATGGTCCAGGACAGGATGTCCGTTGGATCACATGTGTAAAATTAGTGCATCAATGCCAGATATGTGACGCGGCATTAAATCAAAATAATCAGCATGTGATACCACCACGTCAGGATATGTCTTTGGTTGCCATCTCAGTGGAGATGACGTAGGCCCACCCATCGCGTCCATTTTGATATTATACAAAAACATTTAGTATTATTTTGGTATGATAGAATTTTATATATAATATAAAATATAGAAGTATTTTTGGTATGATAGAATGGAATGGGAAGCAGAAATAATATTGTCGTCACTCATTAAAATCATATATAAAAAGGTACTTAGTTGAACTCAATTCGATACTATCCCACCTCTCCGTCTGGCCAATTCGTGGTTCGAAAATGCTGATTCCGCTGCTGCTACAAGCCAATCCGAATCTTCTCTTCGGCTTTCCAGCCTGAACTTCAATCGGCCGCAGCAACTTGGTTGCGTAGCAGCACATTCACTTCTTACCGACGCTGGAAATTATGCTGCATTCCTGGTGGCCTTCCACACTTCAGCATACTTTTCCACTTCGAAACGGTATCAGTGCGCTAGCAACTGCTATTTACCGCAGCAAACGTTCACTCCGCGAAACTTTCTTCAGACCAATTGCAAACGTCCTGGAAAGATTTAATCGTAAAACCAACCGAACTTAACGTTAAAATGCATTGGAAAGCGAATAACCTAATTTCTTCACTATTGCACAGAGTTTTAACTAATTTTTAGATATATTTTCGAGAGAAAAAAAAACGCAGTAGAAAAAAAAACACGTCAGATTTTCAGCGCGGCTTACTTTGATCTCCTGCGTTTCTCCTTTAACATATTCTTGAGGTAAAAATTTCAAAATTCATTCTCTAATAAGTGCAATTTCAGTTTGATTCACGAAAATCAATCTCTGTTCCTATGATATAAGGAAGTTCTTTATTATCAATTAAGCATTTTGCGAACTTGGACGAATATTCTTTCATAGTCATTTAACTTCAAATGACATTCGTAATAAAATTTTCCTTGCTTTATGATAATGAAAATCTAAATTTTCAATAAACTATGGAGGTGGCATTGATTCGACAACTAGACAACTAGACAACTTACACATTCGTCACCCTACTCGATAACGATCCGAGCTCCCTAAAGTAAGTGCCAACCAACCGTCACAGGAATACGACGAGTGAGTGTGTGAAAGTTGAAAGTTGAGATACATCTCGAGGAGGAAAAACTGCCATCACAAGATGGTTGTTGCACCCGTTCATCCTCTCAATCTCTCTCCCTCACTCTCTTCCTCCCTCGATGGCCTTATCTCCTTTCGGGCTGAAAGATAAAACAGGAAAGTGTGTGAACACGAATTGTGGGTGATGGAAGAAGCAGACCCTCGTTCCGATTTCCTAAGGTGATGCACTATTTGCACTTTTCCTGCACGTTCGGATGCCCCGAGGGGGAGTGCGCTGGACTTGCGAAGAATCCCTGTAAGCGTGATCTTTCGTCGCAAAGTGCTTTTCTATCAGCAAAGTTACGTCGTGGAACGAGCAAACTTGGCACTGTGCTCAATGCCGTCCCTATTATGTGTTGTAGTCCAAGACGGGGACGACCCCGGGGGGAAAGTTCCACCGGTCCATTCTGAAAGTCACATATTAAATTTTTCAAGTGCCACAGAGCAACTTGTTGTGTCTCAAGGAAGAGCTACTTCAGTGATCTGACTTGGATTGAAAGTTCCCTTTCATTACGCCATTCTCAATTTACTGTTTCTGCTTCTGTACTCGGAAGCGACTCGCGTGAAAAGTTTAGTGCCAAAAGTTAGACCCATAATCATCGTCATCAACGTCGTCTTCGTTGACTAAGTGAATGGCATCGGCAAGGGGGCACTATCTGCACCCAACCAAACTGTGCTTCGTAGATTGCAGTCAAATTAGAAAATAATTACTTTTCCTTGTTTCGGAGAATGGGACTTTTTCTGGTGGTTTCGGTTGTATCTCTGAACTTTCATGGCTGGGATTGAAGGGGGAGGGGTGGACATTGTTGGATGGTGCTTGGTTTGACTGGTTAGGAAAATTGAAGTATGACTTAAAATTCGGTCATGATAGTTAGGAATGACTTGAAATTCTACCAACGTTCTTCGTTAGAAATCTTGTGAAGCTCTATATTCTGGCGTAGGTTAAAGGCACAGACACACAGACGTACCTCTCTGAATACATCCCGTAAAACTATCGATACGGAACTCACTAATGACATCTCGTGGGATTTACGCGGAAAACAAGCTTGTGTGCCAAAACTCAAACAATGTTGAATGTAAGCATGATAGAATGTATAGAGAAGTTGATGTCAGTGCTGTGATTTAATGTGGCGGTAGTCTCGCAAACCCATCTGTTTGTCTCTCTACTACGTAAAATTACGTCAGATTGTAGTAGAAAAGCGTCGAAAATTATTATTTTTCATCAGAAATGCATATGGTACGTTTCCGCTCATTTCTCCAAGACCATGCCCGAGCAAAGGATTATACCAAATTGATAACAAATTCTAATATCAGGTTATCATAGCTTGATCACTGAATATGTTATCATTGAGGCTGAATTAATAGCCAAAATAACAAAAGAGAGAACAAAAAAGTACTCTTTAGATATCACAACAATAACTGATTTTGTTATTAATGAGATCATCTTGATAACAAATCCTGTAATCTGAGCAATATTATTGCAATAGTTTCAAATTAGGTTATCAATTTGATATCAAGTTCTCACGCTAATAACTGAAGTATATTTTTTGGTAAAAATCATAATTTCTTGTTCAAACATGTGGATCATTTTTAAAGATAAGCATTCAACTAGTAACATTTGTCAAAAATACTATTTTAAAAGTGATAACATATGATAACAAAATTACCGAATGGTGATAGCTAAATTTGTTTACCGATAACAGCTGAAATCAAAATGATATTTGGGATAACAGACATTTACTCAAATTTGAGTGACTCCACTATTGACGAAAGTGAGTCAAAAATGACTCTAAACTGAGTTAAAATGGCTGGCTGTACATGCTTTGCTCAAAGCTCGAGCTGCTGGATCCGATCTTCGCATTGAAGTCGCCTTAAGACAGATCTTGATATCCTCCTTCGGAATTGTATCTACGACGGCATAGAGTTGGCTGTAGAAGTTCTCTTTGAATTGCAGATTGGCAGCATCAGTTGGATTATCGTAAGGTTTCGAACCCGTGTTCTGAATCTGGCAACGAAGATCCTTTCACTTCATAAGTGCAGAGTGTGCCTGGGTGCCTCCCAATGGCATTCTGTGTTCTCCAAAGTTTGGTCAACGGACTTCACTCAGTCCTAGGATCTCAAGTTTCATGCGGCGCATCTTATTGGCAAACGCCAATTTACCCTGCTGGGCCTGGTTCGCAATCTTCCTCTGTCGGTTTCTTGAACATTTATAATGTTTCGGAAGGAGAAGGTTAATAGCCTAAGGCTCCCTATCCCCGTGAAGGGGCTGTCATCTCAGGTATAGCTTCCGGGAATGAGCATTTCTTATTCAGTCGCTAGATGCCAGAACAGACGCTGTTTGAGCCACACCTCCATAGTGGACAGACACTGGATTCGCATTTCCTCACTAAGCTGATGTCCGAAGGACAACAGTGCCCAGGCTGCGCTACCAGCTAAGCAATGCAATTCTTAGCTGGCGGTTGTTTGTCATCGGTAGATTCGTGAAAGCGAGAGGAAGGGACTTGTGGGGACTGTGAGCTTTGTTGGTCGCTCCTTCGAGGTTGTCGACTCATCATGTGCAGCGCGGAAATATAGACCAAAGAAAATAAAAGTTTATTCAAAGTGCCGGATGAGCATGAGCATGAGCATGATTGACCGCCCGAGGTTGCAACTCCGTTGTTGCCAGATCAGCTGTTATTACACAGAGAACCAACAGATGATGCTTGGGACTAACATACATCTTCAATGTGTAAAAACTGGTGATCCCAAACTAAGGCAATACCGGCGCCGGCCTCGCCCGAATGCAGGTCAAGTAGGGAATGGGTAGGAAAATGTTGGCGTGATACTCGCTTTATTGGAAACCGCGGAATCCACAGCACTTCCACGAGAAATCACTGGGATTTTGGATAACAGGATTGGGTGGCAGCAGGGTTCGTTTTGGTTAACGATAAGCTGTCAAGTGTAATTAGTACCGATTTCCGATTTGAACCGATTTAAACCAACAGTAAGGATGCTATTGGGGCCACTCACAGAGTGTGATAGTGGTTTTTTCATCTGGGAAAACAAGATGATTTTAACTAATGCTGAAAAGCCAATTTTAACCTGTTTAAACCAACAGTACGGATGCTATTGGGGCCACTCACAGAGTGTGATAGTGGTATTTCATGAGGAAAACAAGGTAATTCATCTCAACGCTTGAGAGCCAACTTGGTCCGATCTACACCAACAGTACGGATGCCGCCTGAGTCTCTTACAAAATGCGACAGTGGTTTATTTGTGCCAGGAAAGGGTGCCCAACGAGCATGGCGAACGAATAATTTGGATCCCAATTAATTATGTACCTCACCACCGACCGATCTTACCCGGCGAACCACGACTGCTGATGATCAACTGATCACTCGCTCAACAAACAATAGACAACCAAAACAATAGACAAAACGCTATTGCGGAACAAAGTATCGACACAACCGATTCAACCGATTTAACCGATGGTCGACGCAAACCTATTAAGAATTAATTTTATTAATATAGATACAATGGATAACAATTACCTGTCTTGCTCCACGTCCTTGAGAGCACTTACCACATCACAAGTCGCCTGTACCCAACTCCGGATGTTTCCGTTTTGAGAAATAGAGAAATACCAGACACCGTCCTCAAAACTTGGTAAAAACAAACAATTTCAAACTGAACAATGCATCAGGTCCCGAACAACACTGGGAGACTCTCCCCGTCGACCCTCTCTTTCATCAACAGCTTGTCTATCAAACGATTTGCTGATGTTTTTGACATATTGGATCCTTAATTACACCTTATATTATTGTTCTGTGCGTTGAAAATACTTGAACATGTTTTTACACAGCCGTAGGAACACAAAGAGAAAGTCGATGAAGAGAGCCTCCCAATGCCACTCAGGACCCAATGCGTTGTTCAGCTTGATTTGTTGCCACATTAATCCGATCCGGCAGGGGCTCGAAAACGATGCAATTCGCCATGAACGATGCACTTTCCTCCCATGACCCGATCATTGGGAGGAAACCGATCTTCAGCGACGTGCACACACCTGCACCGCACTCGTCCGGCAGCGCATGAATCAACGGAGCGGGAACCTTTGCTTGTACTTATAACTGACTATTTCGTTTCCACCCAAAAATAGGCCCGTACCGGACACATCACGGTGCAAAGAGAACACTTCTTCATGCCTATAAAGCCAGCTGGAAACATGAGATTTCTGCTAGGTTTCTTTCACATATTTGGCTGGCGTGAAGAGTCTCCCGGCTAAGAAACACCCAAAGCAGCTTAACCGAAAAGGAGACAAATTTTTGAGAAAAGGAAAACAAAAAATATTCTCCCAATTTTTTGAATGAAACAAGGATTGAGCGTTAAGCTATACTACTGGCTCATCAAAGCTTATTGCAAAAAGAAATATATCTCGAGAACTTCTCCAAACAGACGCACCTGATCCTGCAAACAAAGAGGGGTAGTAAGATTCGAACGCAAATCTCTCAAGATCCTCCGCACCCTCACGGAAAATAGCATCACCATCATGTTAGGGAAATGTTATTCCTTGTGTAGGTGGCCCTAGTTTACATGAAAGTGCTAGGGGTTTCAAGAATCCAACGATTGAATCCCACGTCCCCTCCTCGTCCACAAAAGCAGACACGTCCGGCCCAAAAACTACTCGAGATATTAGTAAATATCCCGCGAAGCGAGGAAAAAAACGCAATACGTATCCATGGCAACGATGGAAAAATTATGAAGTAATGGGCAAGAATATTTAATATAATGTTATACACTTAATGAACGTTTACTTATCTTGATGACGTTTCGTTGGTCCTCAACCTGTTTCGGAATTGTACGGAAATCCGACCGTACAAAGTCTACCCGTATCATGATTTTGACTCCCATGCCAAAAAAGATACAAAAGGTTTCTTCAAAGTGCCGTATCTTGGAAAGTTATGAGTGTTTTCTTTGGAGAAAAGTTTGAGGAACACAATGTTATTTGAATCTTTCAAATCCAATTTAATTTTATAATGCCCTTTTCTGCAACACCGTCTCCCATAAGCAGTGCTTTTTTCTGCGTTACTTTTAATGATAAATAAGGACTTTCTTGTTTCAAAATGCTTTAAAGATTTATAATGGTCTCAATGTTAAAAAGTGTATCTATATATATATAAAATGCGAAAAAAAAATTATTTTGCAAAACTGTTTCAAAAAATTTTCTATTAATTCCGCTTTCGAAAGATAATCCTTTAATTTGAGGGGTCGTAAACATCCATACCTCTCACGCCAAAGTCACGAGATCGAATCTCACCCCCGGACAAGTTACGAAAATACCCAAAAGGTATTTGAGTGACTACGACGCAAAATAACCCAGCTCAGGGCTTATCCTTTAGAAGATATTCCTATTTGTCTGAGACTTACGACTTCTTAAATATTCCGAGTTTTACAATTATTCAACAAATTGTTCTTAGACATAATGGTTTCGATCATTCCTTAGTGCACAAGCAATCGGTGAACATCGTTTCTTCCGTGCTCCGTTGCTCTCATAGTTTCTCACAGTTGATTAGTCCAAAATTCAGTTTTTTCTCGATATTATTTCTACCGCAGTTTTTATCGAGTTTTTTTTTTTCATCTGAACTAGAAAACGTGTCGTTTTAGCAGTGTAATAACGATAATTAATTTACTGTTATTGGAAAGTGACAAGCCATTTTTCACCGCACCTCAGCGTCATCACACACACCAGCAATTCATCTTGCGATAGAGGTTATACGTTCCATTCCATCGGCTGTAACAGATCATCGCATTACACTCGTTGCGCTCCACTTCTCACCGGTATGGGAAACCACACACGTTCGTCACCCGACAGCAGCAGCAGCCGCTCAATAATACATGTAAGATATGTGTTTTGTTTTTCTCTTTCTGAATGGATTGTTTTTGCATTTTGTGTTCTTATTATGTCAAGTTAAATCTCAGTTTTATTGTACCAGTGTGATTTTGTAATTGCCCTTGTGGTTGAGCGTCATAAGCTCCCACGGGTGCAACATGGATGATTTGCCAGAAGACGATTCATCCTTGCCGCCAAATAATGAGGTGTCTTATAGAATCACCCGGTCACGAGCCTATCCGGATGATTCAGATGGTCCATGGGTTGTCTATTTTCAGCCTAAAACTAAACCTCTGAACGTTTATCAGATCACTGATGATCTGAGGAAGCGATTCTCAGACGTGACGGAAATAATTAAAGTGAGACTCAATAAACTGAGGGTCGTTGTGTCCAACCTAAAACAAGCTAATGAGATTGCTGTCTCTTAGTTCTTTACACTGGAATTTTAAGTGTAAATCCCAGTTCGAGGTATTGAGATAGAAGGTGTGGTCACCGAAGCGAGCTTGACCCCTGAGATCCTGAAGAAGCAGGCAGTTGGTCGCTTTGAGAACCCTCTGATTCCTTCAGTCAAGATACTCGATGTGCATAAACTAGACACAGTATCGATCAGTGAGGGTAAAATGAAATTTACCCACACAGACCGTTCCGTATGACCTTCTCTGGTTTAGCCCTTCCTCATTACGTCAAATTGGGAAAACTTCGACTACCAGTGCGGCTGTTTGTACCTCGGGTTATGATCTGCCAAAAATGCCAGCAGATGGGACATACGACCTCCCATTGCGGTAATAAGGCACGTTGCTCCAACTGCAGGGAGAAACATGAGGATAGCGCCTGCGCAGACAGCACACCAAAATGCGCTTTCTGCAAGGGAACTCCTCCTCATTCCCTCTCATCGTACCCGGCGTACAAACAACGCGGGAAGAAATTAGAACGTTCGCTAAAACAGCGTTTCAGGCAATCTTTCGCCGAAATGGTGAAAAATAGCCTCCCCTCACCTGATGTCAATACAAACCCCTTTGCTCCTCTGTCAGATGACGAGTCTGACTTTGATTTGGCTGAAGAGGGAACATCATTCAGCCTTCCGGAAGGTGCTTCAAGGAAGCGAAGACGCGTCCGCCCACGGAAAGTTTCTGAACAGAAGCCCGAAACCAACTTGCCCATTTCAAGGAAAGATGCGAAAAAGGCAAAAACAATTCCACCTGGTTTTCGTAGTACTAACTACACCCAGGACTTTCCATCTCTTCAGGAGACATCGAAAACCCCTAATGCCCCGATTTTAAGAACAGAAGCCCCTTCCTCAAATGGGCTGTTCTCATTTGATGACATTGTCGAAGGTATCTTCAAGTACCTCGAAATTTCTGACCCTCTCAAAAGCATTGTTTTGGCAATGCTTCCAACAGTGAAGACTTTTTTGAAGCAATTGACAATTAAGTGGCCCCTCCTTGTAGCTATCATCTCCTTCGATGGATAATTTTCCAAATGAGGTCGGGGATTTGATCACTGTTCCGCAGTGGAATTGTCGCAGTCTTATTCCTAAATTGGAATTTTTCAAATTTTTAGCTCACAATACCGGTTGTGATGCATTCGCTCCTTGTGAAACATGGCTTTCTTCCGAAATCGATCTTCCTTTTCATGATTTCATTATAATTCGTCTTGATCGTGAGGATTCACGTGGAGGAGGAGTACCTTTGGGGATCAAAAAGTGCTACTCCTTCTATAGAGTGAATTTTCCTCCAATTCCAGGTATTGAAGTTGTCGCATGTCAGGCTGTTATTAAAAATAAGAGCCTTTGCATTGCTTCTGTGTATATTCCTCCCACAGCCTCAATAAACCAAAAACAACTTTCAGATATTTGTTCGGTTCTTCCTGCTCCGCGGAGATTTTAACTCTCACGGTACAGGCTGGGGAGAACTGTACGATAACAACCGGTCTTCCCTGATATATGACCTCTGTGACAACTTCAATAAGACAGTTCTTAACTATGGAGAAGTAACAAGTTTGGATGGTACATCCTCAGTTGGCAGTAGATTAGACCTCACACTTTCATTATCGTTGGATTGCACATGGAATGTGATTCACGATCTCCACGGTAGTGATAATTTGCCCATAAAATGTCGATTGCGACCGGGTACAATCCGTCGGAATCCACCAACGTCGCGTATGATCTTACCAGTTACAACAAACAAAGTAAAGAACAGCAATAGATGAAGCGATAACGATGGTAGGGGGGCTTCTCCCGCTGGAGGAATATAACTTCCTCTCAAACCTGATCTTGGAAAGCACGCTTCAAGCTCAAACTCGACCAGTTCCAGGAACTTCATTTCGCAAGAAACCTCCTTCTCCATGGTGGGATCAGTAATACAGCAAGGTTAACCGTAAAAAGTCCGTCGCGTTTAAAGTTTTCCCTAGACGTGGAACACCTGAGCACATCGAAGTATGCGATCTTAAGAGTTTTATCAAGGCCAAGAAATGCGATTACTGGCGACAATTCGTGAACGGGCTATCGCGTGAAACGTCAATGAACCATCTTTGGAACACGGCGTGAAGACTGCGTATCCGAACTACGAACAACGAGAGCGAGGAGTACTCACACCAATGGATCCTCAAGTTTGCGCGAAAATTTTGTCCAGATTCTGTGCCGGCACGGATGATTCCTCGCGAAACCAGGAATTCGATAGATGAGATCAGCCAACCTTTTTCAATGGTAGAACTCTCTCTCGCACTCCTTTCGTGAGGCAATACGGCTCCAGGAGCTGATCGGATCAAGTTCAACTTGCTTAAAAACCTCCCAAACGTCGCTAAGAGGCGCATGTTGAACTTGTTAAATCAGTTTCTTGAACTGAACATTGTACCGGATGATTGGAGAAGGGTGAGAGTTATTGCCATTCCAAAACCTGGCAAACCCGCGTCCGACCACAACTCCTATTGACCCATCGCGATGTTATCCTGCATTTGAAAGTTGTTGGAGAAAATGATCCTTTTGCGCGTGGACAAATGGGTTGAGACAACCTGCTTTCAGATACTCAATATGGTTTCCGTAGGGGTAAGGGAACGAACGACTGTCTCGCGTTACTTTCCACAGATATTCAGCTAACTTTTGCTAGAAAAGAGCAAACGGCTTCTGTATTCTTGGACATACAGGGGGCTTTTGATTCAGTATCTGTTGAAGTTCTTTCAGATAAACTCCAAGCTTGTGGCTTTTCACCATTAATGAATAATTTTTTGTACAATTTGCTGTCAGAGAAACATATGAGCTTCTCTCATAGAACCTCTACAGCTTCATGATTTAGCTACATGGGTCTCCCCCAGGGATCATGTTTGAGCCCCCTTTTGTATAATTGTTATGTCAAAGACATTGACGGTTGTCTAAGTGACAACTGTACGTTGAGACAACTTGCAGATGACGGTGTAGTGTCTGTCACGGGACCCAATGGGGTCGATCTGCAAGGACCCTTACAGGATACCTTGGACAATTTGTCTACTTGGGCTCTCGAGCTAGGTATCGAATTATCTACGTAGAAAACTGAGTGGGTAGATTTTTAAGGAAAGCATAACCCTGCACAACCGAAGCTTCAATTTTTGGGTACACCGATAACTCGTTCCATGTCATTTGAATATCTTGGGGTCTGGTTCGATTCAAAGTGCACCTGGACATCCGAAATCGAGTATCTGAAGCGGAAATGCCAGCAAAGGATCAACTTTCTCCGCACAATTACCGGGACCTGGTGGGGAGCTCATCCACAAGATCTTCTAACGTTGTACCGGACAACGATTTTGTCGGTTATAGAATACGGAAGTTTTTGTTTTCAGTCAGCGGCTCGGTCGCACATCATCAAACTGAAACGTATTCAGTATCGGTGCCTTCGTATCGCGTTAGGTTGCATGCACTCGATTCACACCATGATTCTTGAAGTGCTTGCTGGCATGTTGCCACTGTCGGATCGGTTAACAGAATTGTCTCTCTGGCCCCTTACCTGGTGTGAAGTTTTGAACCCCCAGGTAATCGAAAACTTTGAGAAGCTTTTTGAGTTGAATCCTCAAACTCACTTCATGACCTTGTACCATTTGTACATAACACAGGATGTCAACCCTTCTCCAAATATTTCCAAGCGTGTTTGCTTTGACAATTCGGTTCATTTTGATTTATCCATGAAGCTGCTGCTTCATGGATGATCCATGAATAAACCTTCATGCAATCCCGGAGCATCTTCGTCCTATGATTCCTCCTGTTGTATTTGCTGCAAAGTTTGGCCAAGTTGATTCCACTAAATCATTCTTCACTGACGGATCTTTGATATAGGAGTAGGCTGGCTTTGGTATATTTAATGAAATTTATAGCGCCAATCGTAAACTTCAAGCTCCTTGTTCCGTATATGTCGCTGAATTAGCGGCAATACACTTTAGGCTAGAAATTGTTGCCTCATTAACACCGGATCAGTACTTCATTTTCACGGATAGTCTCAGTTCTATAGAGGCTATTCGCTCATTGAGGCCGGTAAAGCACTCTTCGTATTTTCTCATGAAAATACAGGAGCTTCTAAGTGCTTTATCTTCGCGTTATTTTAGCATCACCTTTGTATGGGTCCCATCTCATTGTTTAATTCCGGGCAATGAGAAAGCGGACTCGCTTGCAAAGGTGGGCGCTATGGAAGGCGATATTTACGATCGACAAATCGCCTTTACTGATTTTTTCCCTATTTTTCGTCAACAGTCACTCGTCAGCTGGCAGTATAAATGAAGTAAAGGAGACCTGGGGCGATGGAAACATTCAATCATCCCATAGGTGTCGAAGAAATCTTGGTTTAGGGGGATGGCTGTGGGTCGAGACTTCATTCGTGTGATGTCTCGCCTCTTGTCCAATCATTATTCTTTGAACGCTCATTTATACCGTGTTGGGCTAAGCGACAGCAATCTCTGTGAATGTGGGCAAGGTTACCAGGCCGCATAATTTTTTGGTCATGTGTTGAGCATCGTGGAGTCAGATCTGAGCTTTATGAATCCCTTCGGGCTCGAGGTAGACAACCCAATGTACCAGTTCGAGATGTTTTGGCTCTGCGTGATTTGGAGTTTATGAAACTCATTTAAGTGTTTTAAACTAACATTAGCCTAAAATTGACATTGAAAAACTAGGAAAATTTAAATTAACGCTTCACTTGATCACTTTTTCTAAAAAAATAAAAATGAACTG